>JAODAL010022836.1:0-63886 GCA_025379985.1 Phyllomedusa bahiana | reverse complement strand
GTATGGAAATATTGCATGTCCAGAGCACATAGAATCATAAGGTCTAATTAACGCCCAAAAGGAGTTCAGACAGAATTTTTGCAAAGCACACATCTGGGCCAAGATTACCAAAGAATTTCCACAACACTCAAGTTACCTAAGAGAAACAGAGGCCTCCATAACCTAAATGAAAGAAGTTTTGGGAAACGACCACAACTCTCCTCAACCTGCGTCCAGCCAAACTAACAATTGTGGGAGAAGAGTTTGGGTGAGAGAGATAAAGAAAAAACCCCCAAAAATCACTGTGGCTGAGCCCAGAGATGCAGTAGGGAGACGGGAGAAAGGTTCCACAAAGTCAATTATCACTGCATAAACATGCTTGAAACTAAAAAAAAAAAAGTGACTTGAACATTAATAATTGTCGAGGGCAGACTTTTTGCTCTTGTCTTCTGATATTGTAGATAAGCATTAATATTTTTTTGAAATCCTGGTTCTGACAGCAACAGCCTCCTCACGAGCCGACCAGCGTGTCTCTGACAATCTTTTTACAGTTAAAGTTCCAGAAACTGAAGCTAAGTGTTTCTGTAGAACTTCCCACCGACTCATGGAGGCTGTAAAAAAAACATACAGATGCTGCAGAAGTTCGAAGAAAGAACATGCTTCCTTACAGCTCTCAGCAGCACATGCCCCAAAACTAAGTTTAGGGAATGTGCAAGCAGGGTATATAAACAGCAAGTGGATGAATTTGTTTTATTGGTGCTTGTAAACCACTGTATTGCCCAGCAACTTTGGGCTGGCATTGACATAAGACTGCCCCTCGACAATTATTAATGTTCAAGTGATACTTTTCAGTGTTTCAAGCACTGTTTCTGCAACCTTCTAAACGATGTCCTGGATTTGGAATGAAACACAGAAGTCGTTCAATGGGAATGCCATCTTCTATAACATAACGAATTATAAAAGAGAGTTGGTCGATGTGGGAGATATCAGGAGTAGAATCAACAATGATTGAGAAATATTTCTCATCTTTAATCCCTTTCACAATGTTTCTGGTAACTTCATCAGCCATAACATTAATGAATTGCTCACAGGTGGCAAAAGAGAGGTATGAAGTTTTCCTTACTCCATATGGGTATCCTGGGATATGTGGTCGGATAGAAAAGGGTCATACTCTGCTATGACATACAAAAGCATTTTAAAGTCAACTATCACTACAGCACTCAACCATTCAGGTCTTGATGGCAGAGTGTGCCGACGGAAGCCTCTCCTGGGTGCAAGATATATGAAGCCACATAAAGTTTAAAAAAAAAAAAAAAACATGAAGGACTCCCAGACTATGAAATAAGTTTGGGACGATCACAACTCTCTCTCGACCCAGCCGTCCAGCCAAACTAAGCAATTGTGGGAGAAGAGCCTTGGTGAGAGAGGTAAAGAAGAACCCCAAGATCACTGTGGCTGAGCTCCAGAGATGCAGTAGGGAGACGGGAGAAAGTTCCACAAAGTCAATTATCACTGCATAAACAGTGCTTGAAACTAAAAAAAAAAAAGTGACTTGAACATTAATAATTGTCGAGGGCAGACTTTTTGCTCTTGTCTTCTGATATTGTAGATAGAGCATTAATTATTTCTTTGAAATCCTGGTTCTGACAGCAACAGGCCTCCTCACGAGCCGACCAGCGTGTCTCTGACAATCTTTTTACAGTTAAAGTTCCAGAAACTGAAGCTAAGTGTTTCTGTAGAACTTCCCACCGACTCATGGAGGCTGTAAAAAAAACATACAGATGCTGCAGAAGTTCGAAGAAAGAACATGCTTCCTTACAGCTCTCAGCAGCACATGTCCCAACTAAGTTTAGGGAATGTGCAGAGCAGGGTATATAAACAGCAAGTGGATGAATTTGTTTTATTGGTGCTTGTAAACCACTGTATTGACCAGCAACATTGCTGGCATTGTCATAAGACTGTCCTCGACAATTATTAATGTTCAAGTGATACTTTTTCAGTGTTTCAAGCACTGTTTCTGCAATCCTTTCTAAACGATGTCCTGGATTTGGAATGAAACACAGAAGTCGTTCAATGGGAATGCCATCTTCTATAACATAACGAATTATAAAAGAGAGTTGGTCGATGTGGGAGATATCAGGAGTAGAATCAACAATGATTGAGAAATATTTCTCATCTTTAATCCCTTTCACAATGTTTCTGGTAATTCACACCAAACATTAATGAATTGCTCACGTGGCAAAAGAGGGTAAATTTTTCCCTTACTCGATTGGGAAATCCTGGGAAATGTGGTCGAAAAAAAAGGGTAACTCCTAGACATACAAAACTTTTTAAAGTAAAACTATCACACAGCACTCAACCATTCAGGTTTTGAGGCGTGGGGCCGACGGAAGCCTCTCCGGGGGCAAGAAAATAAAGCCACAAAATTTTAAAAAAAAAAAAAAAAAAAACTAAAGGGATCCCCGACTATAAATAAGTTTGGGCGATCACAACCTCTTCGACCCAGCCGTCCGGGCCAAACTAAAGAAATTGTGGGGAAGACCCTTGGGGAGAGAGGAAAGAAAACCCCCCAAATCACGGGGGCTGAGCCCAGAGATGCAGAGGGAGACGGGAAAATTTTCCCAAAAAGTCAATTTTCACTGCATAAACAGTGTTTGAAACTAAAAAAAAAAAAGGGACTTGAACATTAAAAAATTGCAGGGGCAACTTTTTGTTTTTTTCTTCTGATTTTGTAATAAGCTTTAATTTTTCTTGTCCTGGTTCTGACAGAAAAACGGGCCTCCCAAGCCGACCACGTGTCTCTGACAATCTTTTTACAGTTAAAGTTCCAGAAACTGAAGCAAGTTTTTTTCTGTAAAAATTCCCACCGACTCTGGAGGCTGAAAAAAAAACAACGATGCGCGAAGTTAAAGGGAAAGAAATGCTTCCACAGCTCCAGCAGCACATGCCCCAACTATTTAGGGAAAAGGGCGAGCAGGGATAAAAACACAAGGGGATAAATTTTTGTTTTTTTTGGGGGGCTTGTAAACCACTGTTTTGACCAGAAACTTGCGGCATTGCAAAAAGACTGTCCTCGCAATATTAATGTTCAAGGATACTTTTTCAGTGTTTAAAGCACTGTTTCTGCAAGCCTTTCTAAGATGTCCGGATTTGGAATGAAACACAAAAGTCGTTCAATGGGAATGCCCAATCTTCTAAACATAACGAAAAAAAAGAAGTTGGTCAGGGGAGATTCAGGATAGATCAAAAAGGATTGAGAAATTTTTCTCACTTTAATCCCTTTTACAATGTTTCTGGGTAACTTCATCAGCCATAACTTTAAATGAATTGCTCACAGGGGAAAAAAGAGAGGTATAATTTTTTCCTTACCCATATGGGAACCGGGAAATGTGGTCGGATAAAAAAGGGGTATACTCTGCTAGAATAAAAAAAACATTTTAAACAACTATCACTACAGCACTCAACCATTCAGGTTTGGGGAGAGTGTGCCGACGGAAGCCTCCCTGGGGCAAAAATTAGAAGCCACATAAAGTTTAAAAAAAAAAAAAAAACATGAAGGACTCCCAGACTATAAAAATTTTTTTGGGACGATCAAAAACTCCCTTTTCTCGACCCCAGCCGTCCAGCCAAACTAAGCAATTGTGGGAGAAGAGCCTTGGTGAGAGAGGTAAAGAAGAACCCCAAGATCACTGTGGCTGAGCTCCAGAGATGCAGTAGGGAGACGGGAGAAAGTTCCACAAAGTCAATTATCACTGCATAAACAGTGCTTGAAACTAAAAAAAAAAAGTGACTTGAACATTAATAATTGTCGAGGGCAGACTTTCTGCTCTTGTCTTCTGATATTGTAGATAGAGCTTTAATTATTTCTTTGAAATCCTGGTTCTGACAGCAACAGGCCTCCTCACGACCCGACCAGCGTGTCTCTGACAATCTTTTTACAGTTAAAGTTCCAGAAACTGAAGCTAAGTGTTTCTGTAGAAACTTCCCCCCCGGGACTCATGGAGGCTGTAAAAAAAACATACAGATGCTGCAGAAGTTCGAAGAAAGAACATGCTTCCTTACAGCTTCAGCAGCACATGTCCCAACTAAGTTTAGGGAATGTGCAGAGCAGGGTATATAAACAGCAAGTGGATGAATTTGTTTTATTGGTGCTTGTAAACCACTGTATTGACCTTTTTTTTTTTTTTTTTTTTTTTTTTTTTTTTTTTTTTTTTTTTTTTTTTTTTTTTTTCTAAGGTCGTAAAAAAGGGTCTCTCTGCTAGGGACATACAAAAGCTTTTTTAAAGCAATTTACTACAGCACTCACATTCAGGTCTTGATGGCAGAGTGTGCCGCGGAAGCCTCTCTGGGTGCAAGTATATAAGCCACATAAAGTTTAAAAAAAAAAAAAACATGAAGGACTCCCAGACTATGAAATAATTTGGGACGATCACAATATCTCTTCGACCCAGCCGTCCAGCCAAACTAAGCAATTGTGGGAGAAGAGCCTTGGTGAGAGAGGTAAAGAAGAACCCCAAGATCACTGTGGCTGAGCTCCAGAGATGCAGTAGGGAGACGGGAGAAAGTTCCACAAAGTCAATTATCACTGCATAAACAGTGCTTGAAACTAAAAAAAAAAAGTGACTTGAACATTAATAATTGTCGAGGGCAGACTTTTTGCTCTTTCTTCTGATATTGTAGATAGAGCATAATTATTTCTTTGAAATCCTGGTTCTGACAGCAACAGGCTCCTCACGAGCGACCAGCGTGTCTCTGACATCTATCTTTTACAGTTAAAGTTCCAGAAACTGAAGCTAAGTGTTTCTGTAGAACTCCCACCGACTCATGGAGGCTGTAAAAAAAACATACAGATGCTGCAGAAGTTCGAAGAAAGAACATGCTTCCTTACAGCTCTCAGCACACATGTCCCAACTAAGTTTAGGGAATGTGCAGAGCAGGTATATAAACAGCAAGTGGATGAATTTGTTTTATTGGTGCTTGTAAACCACTGTATTGACCAGCAACATTGCTGGCATTGCATAAGACTGTCCTCGACAATTATTAATGTTCAAGTGATACTTTTTCAGTGTTTCAGCACTGTTTCTGCAAGCCTTCTAAAGATGTCCTGGATTTGGAATGAAACACAGAATCGTTCAATGGGAATGCCATCTTCTATAACATAACGAATTATAAAAGAGAGTTGGTCGATGTGGAGATATATCAGGAGTAGAATCAACAATGATTGAAAATATTTCTCATCTTTAATCCCTTTCACAATGTTTTCTGGTAACTTCATCACAATAACATTAATGAATTGTCACAGGTGGCAAAAGAGAGGTATGAAGTTTTCCTTACTCATATGGGAATCCTGGGAATGTGGTCGGATAGAAAAGGGTATACTCTGCTATGACATACAAAAGCATTTTAAAGTCAACTATCCTACAGCACTCAACCATTCAGGTCTTGATGGCAGAGTGTGCCGAGGGGGGGGGCCCAACTATGAATATTGGGACGATCCAATCCTGACACCGTCCACCAAACTAAGCAATTGGGGAAGAGCCTTGGGGAGTAAAGAAGAACCAGATCCTGTGCGAGTCCAGAGTCATAGGAGGAGAAAGTTCCACAAAGTAATTATCACTGATAAACATGCTTGAAACAAAAAAAAAGTGACTAACATTAATAATTGTCGAGGGCGACTTTTTGCTCTTGTCTCTATTTAATAGACATTATTATTTCTTTGAAACCTGTTCGACAGCAACAGCCTCCTCACGCGACCAGCGTGTCCTGACAATCTTTTACAGTTAAAGTTCCAGAACTGAACTAAGTGTTTCTGAAATTCCCCCGACTCTGAGCTGTAAAAAAAACATACAGATGCTGCAGAAGTTCGAAGAAAGACATGCTTCCTTACGCTCTCACCACAGTCCCAACTAATTAGGGAATGTGCAAGCAGGGTTTAAACGCAGTGGATGAATTTGTTTTATTGTGCTTTAAACCCTGATGACCAAACATTGCTGATTGACATAAGTGTCCTGACAATTTAATTCATGATACTTTTTCAGTGTTCAAGCACTGTTTCTGCGCCTTTTAAAGATGTCCTGATTGATGAAACACAGAATCGTTCAATGGGAAGCCATCTCTTAACATCATTTAAAAAGAGTTGTCGTGTGGAGATTCAATGAATCAACATGATTGAGAAAATTTCTTAATCCCTTCACATTTTGTAACTTCATCGCCAACATTATGAATTGCCACAGTGCAAAAAAGTATGAATTTCCTACTATATGGAATCCAAATGTGGTCGTAAAAGGTCATACTCTGCTTGACATCAAAAGCATTTTAAAGCAACATCATACAGCATCAACATTCAGTCTTGATGGCAGGTGTGCCGACGAACTCTCCGGGTGCAAGATATAAGCCACTAATTTAAAAAAAAAAAAAAAACATGAGACTCCAGACTATGAAATAAGTTTGGCGATCACAACTCTTCCGCCCACGTCAGCCAACAAGCAATTGTGGAAGAGCTTGGTGAAAGTAAAAAAACCCCAAGATCACTGTGCGAGCCCAAGAGCGTAGGGAGACGGAAAGTTCCACAAATCAATTATCACGTAAACATGCTTGAAACTAAAAAAAAAAGTGCTTGAACTTAATTGGAGGCAACTTTTTGCTTTCTCTGATGTAGATAGAGCATAATTATTCTTTGAAATCCTGTTCTGACAGCAACAGCCCTCTCACGACCGACCAGCGGTCCTGACAATCTTTTTACAGTAAAGTTCCAAACGAAGCAAGTGTTTCTGTAGAATCCCACCGATCATGAGCTGTAAAAAAAACATACAGATGCTGCAGAAGTTCGAAAGACATGCTTCCTTAAGCTCTCCAGCCAGTCCCAACTAAGTTTAGAAGGCAAGCAGGTAATAAACAGCAAGTGAGAATTTGTTTATTGGTGCTTGTAACCACTTATGACACAACAGCTGGCATTGCATAAGACTGCCTCACAATTATAATGTCAAGTAACTTTTTCAGTGTTTCAAGCCTGTTCGCAACCTTTCAAAGATTCCTGGATTTGGAATGAACAAGAAGTGTCAATGGGAATGCAATCTATAACATAAACGAATTATAAAAGAGAGTTGGTCGATGTGGGAGATATCAGGAGTAGAATCAACAATGATTGAGAAATATTTCTCATCTTTAATCCCTTTCACAATGTTTCTGGTAACTTCATCAGCCATAACATTAATGAATTGCTCGCAGGTGGCAGAAGAAAGGTATGAAGTTTTCCTTACTCGATATGGGAATCCTGGGAAATGTGGTCGGATAGAAAAGGGTCATACTCTGCTATGACATACAAAAGCATTTTAAAGTCAACTATCACTACAGCACTCAACCATTCAGGTCTTGATGGCAGAGTGTGCCGACGGAAGCCTCTCCTGGGTGCAAGATATATGAAGCCACATAAAGTTTAAAAAAAAAAAAAAACATGAAGGACTCCCAGACTATGAATAAGTTTGGGACGATCACAACTCTCTCTTGACCTGGCCGTCCAGCTAAACTAAGCAAACATGGGAGAAGAGCCTTGGTGAGAGAGATAAAGAAGAACCCCAAGATCACTGTGGCTGAGCTCCAGAGATGCAGGAGGAAGATGAGAGAAAGTTCCACAAAGTCAATTATCACTGCATAAACAGTGCTTGAAACACAAAAAGTGACTTGAACATTAATAATTGTCAAGGGCAGACTTTTCAGAACAACTCTGTGCCCATTCTTCACTGGCCCAGCCAGAGCCCTGAGCTAAACTCAATTGAGCATCACTGGAGAGACGTGATTTTTGGTTGTCCACCAACATTCACCATCCAACCTGAGGGAACTGGAGAGGATCTGTAAGGAAGAATGGCAGAGGTTCCCAAAATCCAGGGTTGAAATACTTGTTGCATCATTCCTTCTCAATAAGACTCATGGCTGTACTAGCACAAAAGGTGCTTCGACTCAATACTGAGCAAAGGGTGTGAATACTTAAGACCATGTGATATTTCAGTTTTTCTTGTTTAATAATTTCTCAAAAATATAAAAATGTTTGCTTTTTCATCTCAAGATAGGGGGGGAAGGGCAGAGTGTGCATTAATGAGCAAAAAAAACCAAAACTTTTTTGATCTTACCAAATGGCTGCAATGAAACAAAGAGTGAAACATTTTAAGGGGTCACTTTCTGAATACTTTCTGTGAAGTGAGCAAATGTTTTGTAGAATCTTTAAGCAAATTTCCTCAAAAATGTATGGCAGTATACATTTTTACATTCAGTGAAGATATTTAAAACTTTTTATGACGTGCTTTTTGGGCTGCAAATTGGTCAATGAGGTTATCATAATTCAGACTTTTCACCAGATCATTTTCGATTGCCAACAAGGCCAGAGCATTTAGGCGATCTTCCTTCATGCTAGACCTCAAATAATTTTTAATTCTCTTTAATGCTGAAAAAGAGCGTTCTGCAGAACAGTTAGTTGCTGGAGTGCACAAAAACATTCTCAGTGCAATGTTCACATTAGGATAAATGTTATAAAGCTCCTCTTTACGGATGTTCTGGAGGATGCTCAAAGGAGTGCTGCATTTGTCTTTGAGGTTTAAAAAGTGTCCACGCAAATGTAGGCATTCATCAATGAAGTCAGGTGCCTCAAGGTCAGTTTTGTAAACTTCCACAAGTTTCAGAGCTTGTTCACGTACAGCAGAAATTTCCATTTTTATTAATTTTGAAAATAATTAAAATTTATAAAAATATTCCTTATAGGATGACTTCCTCCGCTCCACCTCAGACAGTAGATTGTCACAGATGACAAAGTATGTATTTATCTTAAAATTTTTTCGAATATCTTCTTGGGATTCACTACTTCTGCCTTTGTGCTGCCTTTTTCTAAATCGGAGATCATATTCTTTCACACTTGATTTACTTAACTCATTTGACTTAATTGTCTCAAACATCTCCCTGATTTGCTTGACATACTGTACAAAGCAGTCATACAGTTCTATTACAGTACTAATATCTATATCTGTTTTTTTGTAATTTTCAACTAACAGTTTGAAATATTTCCAAGATGGATCCCCAAAAGCTTGCCATGAATACCGTTTCAAAACGGTAGAGCTGATTAAGTAGCCCATCAGCGCTACATCTTGTTGCAGACTTTTCATTCTTGTCTTCTGATATTGTTGATAAAGCATTAATTATTTCTTCAAAATCCCGGTTAAGACTGCGACAGGCCTCCTCACGGGCCGACCAGCATGTCTCTGACAATCTTTTTACAGTTAAAGTTCCAGAAACTGAAGCTAAGTGTTTCTGTAGAACTTCCCACCGACTCATGGAGGCTGTAAAAAAAACATACAGATGCTGCAGAAGTTCGAAGAAAGAACATGCTTCCTTACAGCTCTCAGCAGCACATGTCCCAACTAAGTTTAGGGAATGTGCAGAGCAGGGTATATAAACAGCAAGTAGATTAATTTGTTTTATTCGTGCTTGTAGACCACTGTATTGACCAGCAACATTGCTGGCATTGTCATAAGACTGTCCTCGACAATTATTAATGTTCAAGTGATACTTTTTCAGTGTTTCAAGCACTGTTTCTGCAAGCCTTTCTAAACGATGTCCTGGATTTGGAATGAAACAGAAATCGTTCAATGGGAATGCCATCTTCTATAACATAACGAATTATAAAAGAGAGTTGGTCGATGTGGGAGATATCAGGAGTAAAATCAACAATGATTGAGAAATATTTCTCATCTTTAATCCCTTTCACAATGTTTCTGGTAACTTCATCAGCAATAACATTAATGAATTGCTCACAGGTGGCAAAAGAGAGGTATGAAGTTTTTCCTTTCCCAGGATTCCCATATCGAGTAATGTGGTCGGATAGAAAAGGGTCATACTCTGCTATGACTTCCAGAAGCATTTTAAAGTTTCCACTATGTTTGGATCCAAAGTTGTCATTGCTTCCTCTAAAGGCGAGACCATGTGTACCAAGTGCCCTAACCACAGACACAACTCTTTTTAATACATTTCTCCAATAATTAATTTCACATGTCAACTCTTCATTTAGGATTTTATTTATTTTTCCTAATTTGCTTCCTCTTGTGTGAAATGAGAGCACACATGTATTATGCTCCATTAAACGCTCATGCTCAATTTAGTCTTTGGGCACAATTTTTCCAATTATTAAAGCCATCTAGTGCAATAGTTGTTCTTCCACCAAACAGTCGACACGGGGCACAGAAAAGCCTTCCTGTACTTCCTGAACACACCAGATATGGACATGCTTTCTTTTCTTCATTTACTAAATGTTTTTCAAACATATTTTTTGTCAGCATCCTGAACTTGGTGCCATATTGCCTCTTTGAATTAGAAAAGTCAGCATCCATATTTTGATTAAAGCCATTGACGGCCACATAATCTCTAGTGGCATCATCCAGCAGCCATTCTGCAGGATCATTGATAATCCCTGGCTGTACTGTTGGCTCCTCTCCCCCCGAAACATCCTCCTCAGGAAGATCAGTCGCCTATTGAGAAGTATCAACCTCATGCTCCTGTCTGGTGTCATCACTGATATCCATAACATCTTCTTCCTCTTCTGTAATTTCAGGCAAAGCGCTACCTTTGTTAGGAGTTTCCTGCTTGGAAAAGAAAGTGTCAATTTTCACTGTCTTTTCTATCTCCTTTGCAGTTTCCAAGCTTCTTTCTCTAGTACGTTTTCTATATTCTGCCCCACTGAGTCTTTTCCGCCCATCACCATCATGTTGAAAATAAAAAAAATCTATGAAAATGTAAAAAAGAAAAAAAAATGTATTTGCTGGAGACTGATATACAGCACCAAATGTTTTTGTACCCCGAATTTATTTGACCCTGAATTAATTACCCACGTTACACTCTAGACATCCGTTACACAGACGGCCACTTTGGGAGATCTGGGGCTGCTTAGCAGCAATTGGCGGTCTGTGCGGATAGTCGTGTGCGCGGTTTGACCTTAGTATGGAGATTGTTTCGGCTGCCGGATGCGTGTGGTTTGGTTTCCGGTGGCGCCGACCGGAGGTGGCCAGTGTCGTCTTTTTAAATGAGAGCGATGTAATATGTACGGCGCTGAGAGTCATGCCCGGAATTTGATCGCGCGCATTTGCCGGGCACCTTTCTCCTGGACATGCGCAGAACGTTTCCTAAGACGCCGGACTGCGCCGTGATAATATGGGGCTTTTGTACAAGCGTAGTGTTGCTTTCGCCAAAGTGAATCGGAAATGACATTTTATCTAGTTTCCGGTCATGCGCAGTACAACTTCCGGAACGCCAGACTGAGTAAAGGCAGGGGGAAATGTGCACATGTTAAGTAGAACCCGGCAATAGGTATAAAACAATATACATTAATACTGAAGTGTTAGGGGCTTTATTGTTATACATCTAAAGGGCCAAGTAAGGTATTTAAGGGAGGCAGAAATGAATCATTCTGTATCCCTTCTATCCTGGGTGCCAGCATACCAAAGGGGCTGCGAGGATTATCACTTTATACCTGGCAGCTTCTAAGCTAAGTATCACTTTTTCTATCTCACCCATAGCGGTGATATATCCGTCATAGATAGATTGTATATGCGTTGTATATAGCGTATTCTTATTCCACAGCGAGAGGAATTTTTTTGAATCCCCTGATGAACCCAAAATTACATGGGGGAAACGCGTTGGGATAGCTGTGATTAAAGAATTGTAATACACGTATACAGTGATATTATCTGTCATTGAAGCGGAGCCGCCCTTAATCGGGGCGATTACTCCACTGATGGATGATATTTAGTATGCTGTATCATTTAGGTGTGTTGTGGTAGTTTATAGGGGTTTAGGTAATATAATTTTAGATGATTTAGTAAAAGTTATGTTTTAACAGGGATTATAATTTTGCAGTGATATAGGAAATACAGTAATTCAAATTCTGTAAGCTCTTCTCATCGGTTGGCAGAAACCAGCCAAGCAGAATAGCAGCGACAGTGACCCATTATAAGCTATGGAGTAGTATGGCCCAATCAAGCGAAAAGGCGGGACAGTTCAAAATACAGTAAAAAAGGCAGAAAAGAGCTGATTGGTTGAGCTAGCAGGGGCTTGGCTATCCCGAGCTACTTGGTCCCATTATAGTCTATGGAGAGATGGGGGCACTGAAATCTCAGCTCTGTGAGGCATGGAGTATTAGGAAATAAATCACTTTTTTTAAGTGAAAAATTTATTGACGATTATTATCGACAAAGTTTAAATGGGCCCCTTTTTAGTGAAAATTTTTTTTTGATCACGCATAATTTAGGGAAAATCTGCGCATAATCTTTTTTAAATATCGCCCTTTTTTGGGCCCTTTTCCTTCATTTGGCGGCCCCCAAATCACTTACAGAATAGACAGGTGAGCTTGTTTTGCGATGTCATGACGGGAGTGTATGGTTGCGATTGGCTAAAAATCACATGTTCCCCTTTTTAAAACATAAACAACCCTTTTTCCTGTTCATGATCTTTGTGTTTAGTGCTAAAAGGATAGGGTGGCTCGTCCTGTCCAACACTCGCAAACACTCAGCGAAATTTGTTCTATTTGTTCACACAGAAGCATGCTTTTAGCTTGAACTTTAAGAACTAGGTAGTTAAAGATTTCAGATTTTAGGTACTTGGGCTGAAATTTTTAAAGGGAGCATCACCCTGTAAAGTCCGGGGAAGCGGGGGAAAGGGAGGGGGGGGGGGGGAACACAGACAAAACTCTTTAAAGGGGAATGTATTTGCAGCCCAACTTTGTTTAGACATTGCATTAAAAGGGTTTTTATTAAAAGTTTTTTTGGTGAAAAAATTTCTTTTATGTTGGGGACCTGAAAAATTTATTAGGATACAGATCTTTTCTAGTAACTACAGGGGTTTTTTGGGGTTTGGTGCAAAACTCCCCCTTTTTATCCGTATACATTTCAGATAGGTTTTTTTTTCACTTTGCCCATCCAGCTTTGTTGATAAGCACCTCACTTAAATTTGAATACAGCAATTTTTGTTGTTACCCCAGGTGAAATTTTTTTAGGGCAAAAAATACCATTTTTTTTTCCCTATACATTTTTAATAGGTGTTTTTTTTTTTTCTTTTGCCCATCCACTTTTTTGATAGAGGCCCTTTTCACTTAAATTTTTAATACGCAATTTTGTTGTCACCGCAGGGGGATTTTTAGGTGCAAAAAAAAAACCCTTTTATTTTCGTAACATTTCAATAGGTGTTTTTTTTTACTTTGCGCGTCCAGCTTTGTTGATAGAGGGACCCTTCACTTAAAAAATTTTAAAACAGCAATTTTTTTTTGATTTGAGGGGTTTTAAAGCGTGATTTTCCCGTCTTTTAATAACAACTTTCCAAAACCTTCCATCCTTCTCAAAATTTTATCTTTTTTTAACATGGGGCGAAATGCAGTGGAAGCGAAAAGAGGGGGGAGGACAGGAGGTAATCGAGAAAGGGCTCCTTTCCCGGCTGCGACAACCCCATCCAGCGGACGTCGGGTTTCAGGGAACCGTCAGGGGCCCGTCACGTGGGGCGGGGCCCCCGGGAAATTTTAAAACGAACAGCTCGCCAACGTTCTTCAGTGGGTTAATGCCAAACCGCCCCCCAGCTTACCTCCCATCCTCCCATCACGCCACAAATGTCTCATCACACACAGCATCGTCCAAAAGAAGGAAGGCAGCCCAAGTCAACTTCGGTACCCACCACTGTGGAAATCCATTTTCGAAGACCCTTTGATGCAAAATGCGGGTTGGGGGCAAAAGGGATATAAAAAATCAAGAGGCCCAAAGAGGAGATTTTGTCTGCTCTGATGCCCATTACGATCCATCAGTCAAATCCCGGGGGGTTTGGGAAAAGGCCTTAAATTGCCTCTTGCTTGTACCCCCAGCTCCGGGTTTCAAAATTGTCAGGACGACGAAGTCACCTGTGTTGATGATGATGATAAACGCCCTTGGGGATCCAACGGGTTTCTTTTCAGCAAAATTTTGGGTTTGCGTGCGCTTCATCACGGGAAACGAGGAGGAAACATGGGGAAAGGGGCAATACAGGTCCGGGCCTAAAAAAAGGGAAGGGCGGCCCGCAGAATCCGCTGATAGGATTCCGCCACCCAAGGTCAGGGGAAACCTCGCTCCCCCCGTTTTATCCCCGCAAAAAGGCCCAAGACCTCTCAACCCTTGGGCCTCTTTGAGAAAGGCCCCTGTTTCCCACCCAGCGATGTCAAAACCCCGCCTTTCCCCGTAAACCCCACCCAGAGAAGGCAAGAATTTTAAGGGTTTTTAACCCCCACCAACTTTTCTATTCCCCTGAAACAATGCATGATTTTGAAAGGGAAAGGAAACACTTGGCCACGGTTTCACACCCTCTGTCTCCCGCCCCCCCTCCTCCCCCGGGCCCCCCCAAAGGGCTTCCCAGCTGCCCTGCTCCAGATCCATGACCAGGGATCAGCCTCCGTTTTCAGCCTCCCCGTCGCTTGGGGTACCACCAGAAACCACCAGAACCATTTGTCTCCCATCTTTCCGAAAAATTTCCAAATCTAAACCAAACCGACACATGGACTAGTAAGAAACCCCCCAAAGGGTCGCTACACCCTCTGGACAGCTCACTGGGTTGAGCTGGGTGGATGCCCTCTGGGGGTGAAAGGGCAGAAACTGTGGACCCGGGTCTTTCCCCAAAGGACCGAGCGCTGGCTGGGTGACAAAACCTTGTGCCAGGCAAGGTTGGTTGGGTATAAAAGGGCCAAATCTGCTTTGGGCCCCCCTTTGATCGGTAGGCAAACACAACCCTTGCCTGGGACAAGTCATAACCTTTTTCGGCCAGAAATTTTTTAAAGAGCTAAACCCCCCCCTCTGGGAAATGCCTGCCCGAGGAAAGGCTAGGGCTGATTCGCACTTTCCCCGTTCGCCACCCTTCTTCCCAAACCCCGCCTTGGGTTTCTTGCAAACGCAGCTCGGCCTCCCTGTCAACCCTTTCTCATTTTTTGATGTGGCAACAAAAGTTGGGAATTCCACCCTTCCACAGCTCCACCCATTTTTGGGACAGCACAATGGGCCCTTACGCAGTACAAAATTTAAAACATGGCCTGAAAAAGCAAAACGGGGCGGACCCCCGGGGCTTTTAGGCCCCCCGAGGGGTGGAGGCAAAGGGGAAAAAACTCTCAAACCCTCCTTTCCATTTTTTAAGAAGGGCCCCCAAAAAAGGGCCCGTGCCCGGCCCAAAGCCCTTGTCAGCAAAGACATTGTGGGGATCTTAGTTCGGAACAAACGGGTTTGGGCACTCTGAAACAACAGGTCCCCAACCCCAAACCGGGAAAAGGAAGGAGGAGACGGACAAGATGGGGAAAAAGGGACCTTTCTCCCCGATCCCCCCAAGGCCCGACAGTTTTACAATTTTATCGGTCTTTTATTAGGGAGTGTTCGGGGGCCAGGGTGGGGCAAGGGGGGCGCCACCCAGGTCATCACTAGGCAAGTCAGGCTTGTTGAACGTGCCGGGGGCAAGGGGGGAGGAGGAGGAGGGGGTTTCCAACACGACTTACCGCCCTCTGCCTTGAAGAGGTTGGGCGCGAATTTGAGGCGGGGGAGGAAGATGAGGAAGATCATTGCAGTGCCCCTCGACCCAGACTTGGGAAATCAGGCTCCATCTCTCACATGAGTGCTTGGTGCTCATTTCCCCAACATATCCTCGAATTTAAGGGCCCTCAAAATTAACAACAGTTTGGGGGGCCACCCTCCTGGATCCCCGGGACAAAACAAAACCAGCACTTTCCTTCCCCCCACCCAAATAAAGAGTAAAATGCAGGAAAAGGAGACCTGCTGATTTATCCTGGAACATCTTTTGCGTCTCTTCACCCGATTCCCTTGGGTAGGTGGAAAACCAACCCCAGCGACGTTTACAGCAGAAGTCCAAGTAGCCGTAGCGGCACAGAGGCAAGGTGGCGAAACCACTCGCCCCCCATAGAGGTGTTGTCCCCCGCCCAGAGCCCCGCATACTGACTGACATTCAGCACAGACGGAGGAGTCATAACAGACAAACGCATCCGGCTTTCCCACAGATAATAGTGGATCGTTTGACTTTCATCAAGATGAATCAGGCATGGATCTCTATGATGTGTGTGACCCCAATTGGCCGAGGTCATCGAGTAGTTTGCCGTCCTACTTCACATTCCCTCTTCAAACAGAAATGGTCCTCTTGACAAATGTTTTTTTTAAAATGATCATTTTCTTACTCAGCAATTTTTATTCTCTTTTCCCAACAGTTCATTTTGCGGTTTTGCTGTGAGAGACTGTAAAAGACAGCAAGGTTTCATGACAACACCGTATTTCCATTTACTCACTTACTTTAGAAGTTTTGCATTGTCAATGTTTTTGAGGTCATGTAGTGTGAGATACAGCTATAATATCGTCCTTATGGGAACATAAATGTGGCTTTTAAGTGGCATTTCTCCCCTCACAATTTTTAATAGTGGCTGAGAAGTCATATTTATAATAATTTTTTGTGGTCATGTAGCGTTTAGATACAGGCAATAATCATGGTCCTCTTTGGAACAGAGAATTGGCTTCTAAGTGGCATTCTCCCTCACAATTTTAACAGTGCGAGAGTCATTTTCATAATTTTTTGTGTCCACTACTGCTTAGAAATGCAGCAATACTCCAGGTCCTATTATAGAAAAAAATGTTGTTTTCTAACAGACGTTTGTTCTTCACAATTGTCGCAAAATGGCTTTTAGGGTCATGCTTTGAATTTTGGGGCTGTTTTGCTTGGAAATGCAGCTATACTACAGTCCTATTATAAAAAAAAATGTGTTTCAGCCGACATTTGTTCTTCACAATTGTCCCAAAGGGTGGCTCAAGGGTCATGGGTTTGAATTTTGGGGCATTTTGCTTTGAAATGCAGCTATACTACAGGTCCTATTATAAAAAAATGTTGTTTCTAACAGACCATTTTTTCTTCACAATTGTCCAAAGTGGTCAAGGGTCATGCTTTGAATTTTGGGAGCATTTTACTTTGATATGCAGCTATACTTACAGGGTCCTATTATAAAAAATTGTTGTTTCTAACAGACATTGTTCTCACCATTGTCAAAGTGGCTCAAGGGTCATGCTTTGAATTTTTGGGGGCATTTTGCTTTGAAATGCAGCATACTACAGGTTCCTATTATAAAAAAAATGTTGTTTCCAACAGAACATTTGTTTTCTTCACAATTGTCAAGAGTGGCTCAAGGGTGATGGTGCTGTCAGAAACAGGAATAGGTAGGACACAGTTACTGGACACATATTGGCAAAATGACTTTGTTTTTGCAATATCTTTACATCAGCTATCAATCCCAGTATTGAGACAACCCATTTAATACAATAAAAAAAGAGAAACAAAGACATGGTGGGATTCCATCCTATTTTAAAAAATGTGTTTTTCTAGAATTACAACTAACAAAAAAAACTTGCATGTTACAAAATAGCTGGTAAAAAAATTCCTCTCAATTGGTAAAAGGGAGGTACAGAAAACTGACCAGATGTAGGTTATTCAGAGGACATGGAGTATGGGAGCACGGACAGATAACAAAGTAACAGAGAAACAATTTCCTCCAGCACGTTGAGAAAATGAGAAAAAGGAATGCAAGAAAAAGGGCACTGGTGGAACAGGAGGCCGTTAAACCACCAGTATTTCCAAGTGAAGCTAAAGGGTCCACACCAACGGGGGGGAAAAGGCTACCCAGAAAGGGACAGAATGTCCATGAAACAAAATGGTGGTTGAAAGACCCCTTTTTCCGGGCACTTTTTTTAATTGGGGGTCAACAGTTTAATGGTCATTCTGCGGTACAGGAAAAAATAGTCAATGCCATTCAACAAAAAATGGTGGTTGAAAGACCCCTTTTTTCCGGCACTTTTTAAATTGGGGGTCATCGGGTTTTGGGGGCTCATGCTGTGGCCAGGACGGGTATAGTAAATGCCATGAAACTAAAATGGGGGTTGAAAGACCCTTTTTGGGCATTTTTTTAATTTGGGGGGGTCATGGCATTTTGGGGGCCATGCTGGGGGCCCAGGACGGGTATAGTCAATGTCCAGTAAACTAAAAGGTGGTTTGAAAGACCCTTTTCCCGGCACTTTTAAATCGGGGGGTCATGCAGGTTGGGGCTCACTGGGCCCAGGACATTTTTAGTCATGTCCAGTTCAACTAAAATGGTGGATAAAAAGACCCCTTTTTTTTTTTTTCCCGGCATTTTTAAAATCGGGGGGTAGCGGGTTTGGGGGTCATGCTGCGTTCCAGACATGGATACAAGGGCCCTTAAGAAAAAATGAGGTTAAAAATCATACTCCCTGTAAGAAACCCCAAGGAAAAATAGGGGAAAGGGAAGGTATGCCCCTTATATTATCGAAAATGGTGAAAGTTCCAGGATTCGGGGAGGCCCGCCGTGGACAGCGCGGTCTTTCCACAACAGCAAATGGCAGCAAGAGAACTAAACTATGGGGCACCAAGATGGGAACCTTGGGGGAAAATCAGCAGTATAGATGTAACCTTTGGTTACCATGTTTGTGTATTTTAGTTAGGCTGCTGTCACTTTTTGGGGCTGTTTTTTCTAAAGGGCTGTACGGGGTGGGAGGCCGTTCACCCCCCCGGTCCAGGCTTTACCATTCCCTGGGCCCCTTTAAACCCTGTGCAGGAAGAGACCGGGTGGAGAGTCAACCTGGGATTGATCAGTGTCGGAGTCATTTCTCCGAGGTGCTGACAGGAAGGGCCTTTACTGAACACCCAACCAAACCGAGGAGGTCCTACCAGAACTTCACCTGCCACACAGTGGAGTAAACAATTGTGCCTTGTTTTTTTTGATGCTGGAAACTTTAGTTTTTTTTTCGATGTTTGACGGTGACTAACCAATGACAAAAACTGCCTTTTTTTTTGCTGTTTGTTTTGCTTCTAAAAAAAAACCTATATTTTTGGTTGCAACCACCCCCTTTGGGCCCACCTCTGTGACCGCTAGTCCCCACATAGGGTGGGGGATGCGGGCACTGGTTCTAAGGGTAACACAGCTACGTTTTGGACTTTTTAATTTTTGAACTGTATGTCCTGGGTGAAGGTGCTGCTTTCCCTCCTAACCACCCCACAGAATGGGGGAACTGTGCAAGCCCGGGTGCGGCCCCAATCCCAAAACCGCAAGAAACCAACCGTGTTGCAAAACGTTTGCAGTACTTAGGACTTTTTCCCAGGGAGGGGAAGACTTTTTGGGGGTCGTGCACATTTAAAAAAAAGCAGTACAGTGTGCCTTGCAGAATGACCGCTGATGAGACGGGGAGGCATACCGGGCTTTTTGGGGGCTGGCGGAAAGAAGACCCCCTCCCCGCCTAGGGTTGGTTTTTTCTGGCGCCATTTTTTGATCGGGAAAACCGCAAAGGCCTACTTTGACCGTCTCAGGCAACCCAAGGGACTATGACCCCCTTTAAAGGCTGAGTTATGGCCCCTGGGAGTCACCCTTGGGGTGCGGGCTCCAGAGTCCATGTTTGGCGGTTTTGAGAAGCATAACCCCGCCCCGCTCCCACTTTTTGATCTCTAAAACCTTGTGCGCAAGGGGCTGCAACCTGAGGTGTGAGTCCCCCCGCCATCGAGACCGGTTTGTCAGGACCGCTACCAAAAGTGGACATCCCGGACTGCACCCGGGGGTTCCCAGGGAGACCAAAGCGCTGGATCAGCTGTTGCCCTTGTGGGCATAAAAACTGCAGAGTCCTTCTGGGGCCCAAAAGTACAGCCCAGCAGCCCTTTGGGGTTGCCCCAAAGGGGTCCTCCGGGGGGGCCCAAAAGCACCAAAGCCTTCTCCCGGGGCCGGGAGAGCCGTGTCCAAGCCAATCAGGTTCCCCCTAAAGAGAGATTTTGGGGCCCCAAAAAGGTACTTTCCCCCCTTAAAATTCCCCTGGGGGGGGCCAGGGGCCTTTTGGGGGTGCCAACAACTGGGCATTTTCAGGCCTTTCCTCAGCGGGAGGATCTTGGAGGTGGTGCCACCCGCGCCTCTCCATTTTGCTCACCCGCCTGCAGTGCTGTCCCCCCCACCGGGGCCCGGGTCCCCCGGAATCCCAGGGTCCGGGTGAAGGGGGTCAGTGTGGTCCCTTTTTGGACTCTGGCAACTTAGTCACCCTCCTACAGCTGCTTTTCCGCATGACCGGGTAACCCCGGGGGAAAACGGTGGGGTGGTCTCATTCGGGACATAAGAACCCACTGTTACAGCTATCAAGGGTTGCGGGACTCTAACCCAGAAAGGGGCATGAAAGGGGACTTGCTCACCCCCTAATTCGGGAAGGGGGACTTTCCTCTTTCTGGAACTTTGGCACCACCCCAAGGTGACCTGTGGGGGCCGTGAGCCCCAACCCCTCAGTCCATTTCCCCCCTACGGAGGATGTACAATTGATGGGGGGGGTGACCACTGATTTTTACGCAACTTTCCGTTAGCTTTTTGGGAGGAGGCGAGAAGATTTGCCCCCCTCTGGAAAAACGTGCCGGAAAATGGGGGTGTCAGGAAAACTTCGGAATCCCCCATTGCGAGATCTAAACCCAAAAAATCCTGGGCCCCAGGTAACGGTACTGAATGGGGTCCTGCAAGAGCCGGACCCCGAGAAAAGGTTTTTCCGCATTTCTCGTAAATAAGTTTTGCTGTATAGGTTTTAAAAGTACAGATGAAATTGGGGAACTTTTTGGTCCCATACCCTATAAAAAGGGGGTACTTGTAGGTCACAGCCCATGTGTTTGGGGTCATTGGGGCAAGAAAACGCAGGAGCGGGTTTTAAAACGTTTTTTTTGGCCCCGGCTGCCCATCAAGAGATTTGAAAATTTCTGTAAATCCTGCCCCACATCCCCGTTAACAGCTCCTATGTCCCTTTTCAGGAGTCCTTTAGTTCCCCTCCCCAATTATTAAGTCCCATTCGAAAGGATCGTATGGATCTATATAGCCAGGGTAAAGTCCCCCCGGGGACACCAGTACTTTTTTAGTAAACGGATTACCTCCCAAAAATTCCGAGGTTTTCCCCTAAAATTACCCCTCAAAGTGTTTTGCCCGAGAGTTAGTGCAACTTCTCCTAGAAGGGGCTTAAAAAAAGAAACCCTGACCGCCCGGGGGACACCTTTTTGTCGGTAATGAAGGGACTGGTAATTTGCAATTAAAAAAACGGGACCTCGGTGTTACCTCAAACTGCGGATTGGCAGAGATTCAATAAAACCCTGAAGGGTTTAAAAGGTGGGAGAAAAAGATGGGAGGGACGGGATTGCTCTGCCATCCTTCTTTTTCCCCTCAGAAGGTCCTCAATCCTCTACGGGGGGTTTTCCCCCTTTGAATTTTTGTAGGGGGAAAACCCAGGGTATCTGGCACGCCAAAAAGACATGGAAAGTGAGTACCCCCCAAAAAAGTGTTGTAGAACATGTCGCCCAGATCAGGATCCATCAGCCAAGTAATGCCCATTGTAAAGGAGCACCTGCAGAGGGGACAGGGGTCACAGAGTGGGTATACAATAGGGCCCAGGGTTAGGCATTTAAAAACCCCGGGGACGGGTGCTGGCCGGTTCCCCCAGCTGAGAGTAAATTTTTTTTTCTAAATGCGGTCCCCTTTTTGAAATGGTAGAGAAGTTGGGGAGGGAACTATAAGATACATCAGCCAGGAGGAGAAAACCCCTTCAATTTACCACCTAAATCTAATTAAGCCTGGGTGACAGAGAAGCTTTGGGAGTGTCCCTACACCCAAGTGGAAGCACCCTCAAAATTGGAAGGGTTTCCATAGGGGGCCCCTGTCCAAACACAAAGACAGGGGACCTGGGGGTTTTTTACAACGTAACAGGGGCATCTTCACCGACCTTCCAGGCACACAGATGTGGTGCAGCATGAAATAATTACGGGCCCTGGGTGAAAAGTTCATGTAAACCCTACCGATTCCCGAAGCCGGAACAACGTTCTCTGAAGTAAGGCGCAGTTTTGGCCCGGGGGTCATTGGAGTCCCAAAAAGGGGGGGGTTTTAGCCCTATGTATTGGTGCCTAAGCCAAAAGGGGCTTGCGGTTCTGTAATGATTTTGCCGATAAATGAGGTTTTTTAATGGGATTTTTACCCGATGCCCCCGGGGGAGAAACTGATTGAGAGTGGATTCAGCCAGGGACATAACAACACGGACCCTTTCTAAAGGTTACTGGCAGATTCCCCGTCAAAAAAGGCCAAGGAGAAAATTCCTTTTTTTACTCCGGAGGGGGGTTTCCATAAACCCGGTCCTTTCGGGGTTTCAAGGGGCCCCCGCTACGTTTCAAGGGGAAGGATAAGATTCAAAACCCCTACCAAAAGCATCTGCCTTCTAAACGATATTGTAATTTTCATTACTGATTGGGGGTCCCATCTAACAAGGTACAGGGGTATCCCCACTTCCGGAAAGAGGGGTTTTGCAAAACCGAAAATGCGCCTTGGTTTTTAAAGGGGCCCGGTATTTGGGGGTTTTTGTGGGCAGGGGGACAATAAGACCCCAAAAAAACAAAATAGAGGGAATTCAAGGTGCCACAACCCCCAACAAAAAAGGATGGGCTTCCGGGGGTTGTCGGTACTATGCAGGTTGTGCCAAACTTTTCCTCCGTGGCAGCCCCGCACAGACCTAGAAAGGCAGGAAGGCAGTAAAAGGTGCAGTGGTCCCAGGAGCAGAAAAACATTTTAAGCCCTGAAAAAAGCCCTTTGTACCAACCGTGTTAGTGGGACCCCGACTTCTCCAATTAATTTTTTGTCCGACAGACGCCCCAGAGTGGGGTTAGGCGCAGTTGTCACAGGAGGTATATGAGGAACCCCCCATTACAATTTGAGTAGGAATTACATCCTGTAAAAAATATTTAAACGTGGAAAGGGGCTGGCGTTTAAAATGGGGTTTAGAGTCCTTGCGGTATTTTGGGAGGGAGAAAATTCAGGGTTTGGGGACAATCATTGCCCCTTACAGTGGTTACCCAAATAAAGGAATAAGCCAAGTGACAAGAGGTTCCTGGCACTGCAAGATTTTTAAATTTTGGTAGAAAAACAGGGGTGGGGGAAACAATAAAATGTGACGCCTTGTCAAGACTCCCCGTCTGGTCAGTTCAATCCCACCCTGGGCCTTGGGGAGAGGGGGGGGTGTGTAGCAACCCGCAGGAAAAATATGGGGGAAGGTAGTCCCTAGTATTTTGCTGAAAAGGGAAGGAAGTTCCAGGATGTAGGAGGCCGTCCCTAGAAAGCCCCGGTCTTTCCCCAAACACAGTGGAGAAAAGAACTGCACTTTGGGGGGCCCCAAGGAACCGGACCTTGGGGGGAAAAGTCACATATAGATAGGTTTAAACCCTAGGTTTTGTTTTTGTGTATTTTTGTAAGCTGCTGTGCAGCTTTAGGGCTGCTTTTTCTGAACCTGTTCTGGGTGGGAGGCCGTTCACCCCTTTGGTCCAGGCTTTACCAGTATCCCCAGGCCTTTAAAGCCTGTGCAGGAAAGACCAGGGAAAGGTAAACCCGGGGTTTTTATGTCGGGGTCATTTTTCCCCGGGGGGGCTGGAGAAGGAGCCCCTCTAAAAAACCCAACCAGACCGAGGAGGTCTGCTCACAAGACTTCACCTGCCACACGGGGGAGTATAACAATTGTGCCTTGTTTTTTTTTATGCTGGAATCTATTTGTTTTGTCTGCATGTTTGACGGGTACGTCCAATACATAAGACTGCCGTTTGTTTTCTGATTGTTTTTTCTTTTTAAAAAAAAACCCTTATTTTGGTTGAACCACCCCCTTGTGCCCACCTCTGTGACCGCAGTCCCCCCAAGCCTTCTGCCTTTTTTAATTTTTGGGGTGATCAGGTTTAAGGGTCATGCTGTGGTACAAGACAGGGATATGATGGTGTTGGGGTTTTTTTTTCTGTGGGTTTTATAACCTAAGTGTGTTTCCTAAATTACAGTACCCTTTGACTGTTGTGGATGTTAATTCCAGCTTCTCCCGCCCGTTTTGGGTGTAAAATGAAAGGGTTTTTGCCCCCATAACTTTAATGGCATCGCTCATAAAACTACATCGCTATCGACTATCTTGTCGATGATGGTGACTATCGACATCGACCGTTTCGATGGCCAACGTAATCGTCAACACTGTTAAGATAAAAAAAATTTTTACTGACTCCAAGGTTTTTTTAAAAAAACAAAGGGTACGATGCATTTTGAAAAAAACAAGGCATAAAAAGTCAATCCGCATCTAAGTTCATTATCATCCTGGGAAATGGTTTTTTGCCAATGTACAGGATGAGGACGTTTTGCAAAAAAATGGAAAAAAAAAAAGGGGAATACCCTCAAACGATTTAGTGGCAAGAAACAGCCAAAAAGTTTATGATTCATCTGGGTCTAAATTTTGGGGAATTAATTTATCCATATCCCCCCCACTACTCCACAAATGGAGGTTTTTTTGTTTGGATGAACCCTTTTCCCCCACCTCAAATTTTGATTTCTTTTCAGCCGAAAAAACCTGTTTATTTGCCAAAATGGTTTTAAAAAATTACATAAAAAAGGATTCTAAGGATTTACTTGGTCAAACCAAAATTTGGGGGCTATTGATTTTGGAAGAACTTGATGATGAGGTTCCCAAAGAGGAAATAGGTAAGTTTAATGTAAATTTGATTCCAAGGTCAAAAAGATGTCCTCCTTTAAATATCTGCCCTAATGTAGATCTGTTTGTCAAGTTAGTGATGGAGGAGTTCCGTAAGATTCCCCACACTGTACCCAAAGACAACCTCACTGGTGAACAAAGGAAAGCTTTAGATGAACTAGCTAAAATGGATCATGTCCTTTTTAAGCCGGCTGACAAAGGAGGCAATATAGTTGTGTGGCCTAAAGCTATGTATGAAAAGGAGGCCTTTCGTCAGCTGAGGAATCCTGACTTATATAAGAAGTTATCATTCAATCCTCTTTCTTCTTTTCAGGAAGCCCTGTTGGAGTTGATTGATACAGCATATCAACGGAATATTATTACAAAGGGTACAAGAGATTGCTTGATGTTGGAATATCCTAAAGTTTCATGCTTTTATCTATTACCAAAAATTCATAAGGATTCTAAATGCCCACCTGGCCGACCAATAGTATCTGGAAATGAAAATTTATGTGAATCTCTTGTGGCGGCTGTGTAGTGGATCCGCCTGACCACCGCAAGCGATGATAGCTAAGCCACGCCAGGGAACGGAATCTAAGTAGCCCCCGGTTTTCACCAGAGCCCGCCGCAAAGCGGGATGGACTTGCTGCGGCGTGAGGCTACCAGGTCGTCCCCCCTGACGTGACTTGCTTGCGATGGCGGCCGAGGTGCAGCGAGGTACAGAAACGTAGTCCCAGAATCGTAGTCGTGGGCAGGCCGAAGGTCAGGGCAGGCGGCAATGGTTCGTGGTCGTGGACAGGCAGGTAGGTCAGGGCAGGCGGCAGAGGTTCGGAGTCGGGAAACGTAACAAGGGGTCTGGTACACGGTAAGGCGAGAATATACTTTAGGAACGCTTTCTCTAAGGCTCGGGGCAACAATTTATAGCATTAATTGTTGTGCCTTCCTGCACAAAAAATGCATCCAAAAAATGCAAAAAAAAGGTGTAACGTTTTTTTACGGTGATCTTATTTAGACCCCTGTAGTCTATACACGGACGGAGGGAACCATCCTTCTTCTGCACGAAGAAAAACCCGGCTCCGGCAGGGGAGAGGAGGACTTATGAATGAATCCTTTCTGCAGATTCTCCCGAATGTAGGCCGACATGGCCTGAGTCTCCGGTACGGACAGCGGGTAGACCCTCCCCCGGGGGGGACTGGTTCCTGGGAGGAGGTCAATAGGACAGTCGTAAGGCCGATGTGGTGGCAGCGAATCGGCCTCTTTCTCGGAGAATACATCCCCAAAGTCCAGGTACTCGGCTGACAGGCCTGGCAACGGCTTGACAAGCGGGGGCGGAGAAGTGATAGGCACCGGGCGTGGTACCTCCAAGCAATGGTTCTGGCATTCCGGTCCCCAACGCAGGACTCCGCTGACATTTTGCCCTCTGTTTTCTTGGTTCATGTGCAGGTCTGGTTTGTGGCTGTTCCTTTTTTTTTTGTGTGTGGGAGTGTTTTTTCTTTACTTTTTTGGCAGGTCTTTTGCCGTTTGGCCTAGCTCATGGTCCAGCCCAGAGCATCCGTTTGGCCTAGCTCATGGTCCAGCCCAGAGCATCCGTTTGGCCTAGCTCATGGTCCAGCCCAGAGCATCCGTTTGGCCTAGCTCATGGTCCAGCCCAGAGCATCCGTTTGGCCTAGCTCATGGTCCAGCCCAGAGCATCCGTTTGGCCTAGCTCATGGTCCAGCCCAGAGCATCCGTTTGGCCTAGCTCATGGTCCAGCCCAGAGCATCCGTTTTTGGCCAGCTCATGGTCCAGCCAAGAGCATCCGTTTTGTCCAGCTCATGGTCCAGCCCAGAGCATCCGTTTGGCCAGCTCATGGTCCAGCCCAGAGCATCCGTTTGGCCAGCTCACGTCTCTCGCCCTGAGCCTTCTGAGTCCCCGTGGCTTACGGTCTCGCCCTGAGCCTTCTGAGTCCCCGTGGCTTACGGTCTCGCCCTGAGCCTTCTGAGTCCCCGTGGCTTACGATCTCGCCCTGAACCTTCTGAGTCCCTGTGGCTTACGTTCTCACCCTGAGCCTTCTAAGTCCCCGTGGCTTACGGTCTCGCCCTGAGCCTTCTGAGTCCCCGTGGCTTACGGTCCCGCCCTGAGCCTTCTGTGACCCCTGTGGCTTACTGCCCGCCCTGGTTCCCCTCCATTTTGCCTAGTGCCCCGGTTGTTCCTCCTGTGCACCTCCATTTCCTAGGTATTCCCGGTACTGGCGGTGCAGCCTGTAGTTGGTTTTGGGGTTGCCCCCGGATTGTTTCGGTCCCCTGACCTAGGTGGAATTTCCATTTTTTTGGATTGGAGGAGGAGGAGGGGGCTTAAGGAGGGGGGTACTGTCACGGTCCGTGCCACGTCCCTGTCCTTACGCTGCGGCCTCTGCTGCGAACCGCAGTCATACCTATGTTCCTATCGCAGATCTGTTTCCTGTTGCAGCGTCGCTGTGTGCACTCCTGTAGCCGCTGCTTACTCACCTGTGATTGCTGTGCGGCTTTCTCTTGCTGGCCATGCTGCTCCTCCATCTTGGCTGCTGCCTTATTCCTTGTAGCTCTATAGAGGGCGGCGGCCACATCTTCCCTTTCTTTATTCCCACAGTGTGCAGCGTGGTTGGCCTTCCTCTGCCTATCCCCTTCCACCTGTGGGTTTATAAGCCTGCTTCTCCTCACACTCCCTGCCTGATCCTTGTTGTGTTATGTTGTGTCATGTTGTAGCCCTGTTGCTGTGTGCTTTCTGATCTTGTTTTTAGCATTTCCGGGTGTGCTCATGTGGTCTCTTTGTGTCCTGTCTGTGTCTTTGTGAGTTTCCTTGCCTTGTTCTCTCCCTCTGTTCCTGCCCTGGTCATGCCTTGTTTTCTTGCCCGAGTTTAGCTTAAGTCTCTGCTTATGTTCTTGGTGTCTTCAGTCTGTCTATTTATTGTTCCCTTTTTACCTTTTGCTTATCCTCCTGTTTGGCATCTTTTTTTGCCCTGTCTTTGGTTTGTACCTGCACATATTTACTTCTTGTCTGCTTTGTCTCTGTTCCTATTCTGTTGGTGCCTAGCCTTGGCACTTCTGGCCCTTCTGGCCAGCTGCCGCTGCCGAGGACTGCTCTGGGGTGGCACCTGGTGGCTGTTGGGGTCAGTCAACCTTACCACCAAAGGCTCTGTGTAGATGCCCATGCCCGATGGCCACTTGGTTACGCCCCCTCGGAGCAAGCCCGACAGTGGTCCAGTGGGTCCACTACCCGCTTTACCCGCTCATCCGTTACACCTCTATGTAAGTACGTTGATTCTTTTTTGAAACCTATGGTAGAACTTTTGCCGTCTTACGCAAGAGATACAGGGGATGTGATTCAGAAACTATATGACTTATATCTTGACGATGATATGTGGCTAGTCACTCTGGATGTGGAGGCTCTGTACACGTCTATTGTCCACTCACAGGGGTTGGAAGCCTTTTGAGGGGTTTTTTTAGGATGAACTCCTTTCCAGAGGATATTATGGAATTTCTACTGCAGTCCCTGAAATTTGCACTTACACATAATTTTTTCATTTTCAAGGAATTTTTCTATTTACAATTGCAGGGAACGGCAATGGGGGCTGCGTTTGCACCCTCGTATGCCAACCTATTTTTGGGACTATAGAAAAGAGAAATCTTTTTAATTAATCCGGTTGATCAGATTGAGAAAGTCTTGCTTTGGACTAGGTTTATTGATGATATCCTTTTAATCTGGCAGGGTAGGAAAAGATCTTCTGAAGTTTGTGGACGATCTTAACTTTTAATAGAAGAATATTAAACTGACCTGAAGTACAGTAGAAACTCCATTGAATTCTTGGTGTTTTTGAATCTTCAAGGAGACTGATGGATCACTTCAGACTGATATGTTTAGGAAGGAGACTTCTGTGAATTCTATTCTACACACTACATCGGCTCACCCCTCAGCCACTAAGAAGGGAATACCTGTGAGTCAATTTTTGAGGTCACGTCGAATTTGATCTAATGATAAATTATTTTTACAACAATCTGATGATCTTGTTCATCGTTTCCAGAAACGTGGATATAAGAAGAAAACTATCGATCTAGGCTTCCAAAGGGCTCTGAACACCGAGCGTGACCAACTCCTTGTGACTAAGGACAGAAGAAAATTGCAACAAAATGAATTTCCTAAAGAAGTAAGATTCATTACGTCCTTCAATGGAAGATGGCGAGAGATGAAAGATGCATTGTCTAGGTACTGGCATGTTTTGAAATTGGATGCTTCCATTGAAAAATATTTATTTTCTCATCCAGCCATTACTTACCGTCGGTCGAGAAATTTGAAGGATATACTCACTCGTAGCTACTATCAAGGTACCACAGTAAAGAATTTATTTGGATCTAAAGGACCGAAGTGGGGATGTTTTCCTTGTAAAAATTGTGTGGCTTGTTCAAATATAGTTGAAGCAACACATTTCAGTACAAGTGATGGCAGTAAAACGTTTGAAATTCGTCATCATATCTCATGTCAAACTGAGGGAGTGATTTACTTTGCCTCATGTCCATGTAGCTTAATTTATGTTGGACTTACCACAAGGAAACTTAAAATATGGACACGAGAGCATGTTTTGGATATTATTAAAGCATCTACATCCTCTGACACTACACAATTAAAACCCATTGCAAGACATTTCCTTGAACATCACAACTGCGATGCGACTCTCCTCCAAGTAAAAGGGATTGATTGGATTGTGATATCTAATCGTAAAGGCAATTGGAAGAGAGCTTTGGCCCAATTGGAGACCAGATGGATAATGAGGCTGGGTACTTTAATCCTAGAGGTCTAATGAAGTTTTGAGTTTTTGCCCTATTTCTGTGAGTGTTGTTTATAACCATGTATTTTATAAATTTTATATTAATTTTTTGTTTATGTGTTTTTAGGTCTTTATATATTTTATATCTGCTTTTTGGCCCATCAAGATGTTGCTATGAACATTGTCTCTTAATTTTGGAGTTTCAGATTCTCCATGAAAGAGGAAGAAAGAAGGAGAGAAGTGGACTTTATGGGAATAAGAAAGAAATTGTCTTTTTTTTTTTTGTATAGTGTTATTTTTTCTATGTTTTTTTTACTTTGGTTGTGCTCTTTCACTTTTCAGTAATACATATATTTTTCACATTTTTTATACACTTAGCACTTATTTTCTCATATAGAAACTATACACATTTATACACATTTAGCACTTTATGTCTTATATAATAAACTTTTTTTATGTGCAACATATTATATATTTATTCATTTATTTTTCACAGTTTTTTTATATTTAGTACTTCATATTTTCACTAGTATTTTATGTGCAATATATTATACACTTATTTTTCACATTTTATTAATTTTTATTCTTTTCCCTTTACCTTTAATATCCTTTCATCTTTACTCATAAATAATAATTTTTTACTTTCTCCTTTTTTGATGTATCTTAAGGTCTTTAGTGTTCCCATATTACAATGTGTGCCACTTCTGAATTACTGTCCCCTTCTATATTGCGCTCCTACACCGATGGTTACTGTGTTACACTTTGTTAGCCATGTGGGTTTGTGCGCTTCGCTTCGCTCCGTTCGGGTCGGGTTGCCATGGAGACGCGTCTATACGCTGGCGCACTGACGTACCCATGACGCGTCTGGGATCATTACGTGGCGCGCTGGTGTGACGCCTTTCCTTGGCGCCGACAGACTCCAGCGGGTATGCGGCGGGAAGTGCCGTTGAAACAGGTGCGTGTGTTAGGACTGATTATTGGGCCATCTATATAAAGTGGGTTTTATGGTCATATGGTTATGCTCCCCTGAAGAAGCTGGACGCGAAACGCGCGGGAGGGAACTCCTTTGACACATACCATTGGGGTAATAATACTGCCCTTTTTACTTGTTTTAAAATTGGTTTGTCTGGGATACAGCCATTGGGTCTATTATAGACAAGGATCCTTTGTATAAATAACACTTTTATCTATTTTAATATAGATTGGGTGTCACATCATTATTTGCTTGTGTATTGGGGTTTGCTTATTGACTATTTGTGGCTACATATTATAAATATTATTGCCTTTAATTAAAATTATCCTTATATTTTAGCAATGATGTTTGGATATAACTCTTTATAGAAACAATATATTTTGCACATACTTCTCATATGAATATGGATCTTGGCAGCCATTTTTTAGTGATGTAATACCCTTTTGGTGTGTGTTAATCCACATTTTTCGTATTTTACCTTTATGAATTTTTGTATGGTATTTTTTTTAATCCTTTTGGGTAATAAATAAAAATTATTTTATTAAATTTGGTTTCTCTGACTACCTGTTGTTGATAAATGTGTACTGAGTTGGTCAGTGGATAGTTATTCTTTGGTTTTCTCTTGTGTTGGCAAACATTTTATCAGCAGCGCCCGGGCCACTTAAATGTGCATCAATGTAGGTATATCAGAACACAGGTATCTCTATGTATTAGTTTGTGGGGGAGGGGCATGAAACTAAACCTATTCCCCAATTAAAAGAAAGTCTAGCTTCACCCGCCCATTACTATCTCTAAAACAGCAAGGAAAATAACACTGAAATTGGACCTGTCCAGTTTTCAATTTATGGTGAGAAGGATTTATTGCATATTAAGTGTGACGTTCTGTGCACTCATCTCATGATTTGTCATTTAGCTGCCATGGTTCAACACCAAGTTAGATCAAATGTCCTGCATTACTAGAGATGAGTGTTTTTTTCATACTATATTAATCTAACTCAGCAGAAACATTAAGGTAAAGCACTATCATATTATAAAGCATGATATAGAAAGCAATTGAATCCCTAGCATTTGTTTTATACTGTAGAATGTATCACTTTCAATATAAAGCCTTGCAAAATTTTATATCATTCAAACAGCTGCATGAAAAGAACAAATGTCTTTTAAAGTTTAGTATAACAGGCGAAATGTGTGAAGGAAAAGGCTGATCCCCCATTTCCAATGCTTTTCAGCAACAGTAACAACCTCCCATATTGTTCTAACTTTGATGTAGGGAAGATGAAACAGAAGCCAAGAAGGAATGTCACCTAAAGAAGGGCTTGATATATGAGAATGGGACAGGTACAAATGTATGTAAATCCCTCACTCAGCACGGATCAAATGCTAGCACTATTATGCATATAAGGCTTAGTGTGTTTGCTCGGGAGGCACTTGAATAAAGACTTATATCTCTTTTAAGAAACTGGTTATTTGTTTTTCTAATGAAGTGTCTTATTATACATATTCCAAAAAACATTTAAATTCTTTTTTTTTAAACCTTTTATGTTTTCTTTGATCTTGTTTACTATCCTATACTATACCCAACATACAGTGAGTACAGAAGTATTCATACGCTTTGAACTGTTCTTCGTTCCTGATCATTACAGCCACAAACTTAAATGTATTTTTTTTTTTACTATTTTATGTTACAGAGCAACACAAAGCAGCAAGTATTTGTGAAGTGTAAAGAAAATATGTGCTTTTTCATATTTTTTGTAAAATTTAAAAAAGAAAAAATGTTTGTCTATGAATTCAGCCCCATTTCCTGATACCCCTAAAAAATTCATTGTGACCAATTGCCTGTAAAAGTCACCTAATTAGTAAACAGAATTGTCACGGGTGGGCCTGCGACCCCCGTCCCGGTTTGCAGACCCCGTGGGCCCCCGCCAGCGGCACCCCGCCCGCCCGACGTCGGGCAGTGGGCACGCTCACCCGGGGCCGGGCCCTCAGCCCCACTTACCGGCCCTCTCCTGTTGCTGCTCCGTCTCCCGGGGCGCGTGTCCCCCCTCTCTAAGGCGCGCGCGCCCCGGGTTGTGAGATTTAAAGGGCCCACCGGGAATTGGGTATTGACGGTCATTGCCCCTTTTTTAAGCCCGCCCTTCCTGGTGCTTTTTTGCCGGTCTTTAGTGCCCTTTAGCCTTTGAAAAGTGTTCCAAGCCTTTTTTCTGAATTTTCGTGTCCAGGGGCTCGCGGGGTTTTATTCGGGGCTCGGACCCCAATAAAACTCCCTGTGCCCCCAGTCTCCCCGGGCCCAGGCCCCTGCCGGGGCTTGGACACCACGGCCCCTTTAGTCAGTGCGTCCGCTGGCGCACATGCACTGCGGGGTTTTGCGGGGCAAAAACGAGCGCTCCCCCCCTCCGCAACAAATGTCGGACCGCTCTGGGTCCGACACTGCGGGGCCGCCGGGTCCTCACAGTGCTGAGACCCGCCGCGGCCCCGTGCGCCTCAGCCGCCAAGCGTCGCGATGATGGGACATCATCGCGACGCTGCCTCTCCTCGGGCGCACAGCGCGTCATAGGCCGTGTGCACGAGGAGCTGCCGGAGGAGCGCGGGCTGAAAAGGACGGAGCAACGCTCGCCGGTGGAGTTAAGGTGAGTATTAATGTTGTTATTTTTAAAGCGTTTACCTGCCTCAGTGCCCCTATATACTGCCTGTGCCCCTATAATGCCTGCCTGTGGCCCCCATATCCCTGCCTGTGCCCCTATAATGCCTGCCTGTGCCCCTATAATGCCTGCCTGTGACCCCCATATACCGCCTGTGCCCCTATAATGCCTGCCTGTGACCCCCATATACTGCCTGTGCCCCTATAATGCCTGCCTGTGGCCCCCATATCCCTGCCTGTGACCCCATATGCTGCCTGTGGCCCCCATATACTGTCTGTGGCCCCCTATATACTGCCTGTGCCCCTATAATGTTTGCCTGTGGCCCCCATATGCTGCCTGTGCCCTTTTATACCTGCCTGTGACCCCCATATACTGCTTGTGGCCCCCATATACTGCCTGTGGCCCCCATATACCTGCCTGTGGCCCCATATACTGCCTGTGACCCCCATATCCCTGCCTGTGGCCCCCATATTACTGCCTGTGGCCCCCATATACTGCCTGTGGCCCCCATATACTGCCTGTGCCCCCCTATATCCGGCCTGTGGCCCATATATACCTGCCTGTGGCCCCTATATACCTGCCTGTGGCCCCATATACCTGCCTGTGGCCCCATATACTGCTTCAGTGCCCCTATATACCTAACTGAGGGGACGCTATACCTATAATTAAGGAGTTGCTGGAAATGTGAGGATTCTAAGATATTTGTGTCCAAATCCTCAGGGACGAGTATTGGCCGGGAGCAATCAGCATGAAGGTGTGAACCGGATGGAGAAGAGAAGGAAGGTGAACGACGCTGATCAGAAAGACGTCTCCTGTGAGTCACTAAATGTAACTGCAGTGTAATCACTTATATGTCTGCAGAGCGTCTACATACAACTAGTAACTACCACTATATGGTCACTATATGGCAGTGGTATATGTCTTCAGAGCCTGTGTACAGCTGACAGTCACATGTGGGGTCTGGCAGGATTATTTGATCCTTAATGTAGTAATTAGTTTTGGGTCTTGGTTTGTAGGAGGGTTTTAGTAACAAACACTTGTCTTGTAGATTTGCTCCATGTATCGGTGTATGTTTTGGTGACTGTTTAGGGGTATTGTCATATGAAGGTGAGAAGTTCTGAAAAAGTAAATTTGTCATTGGTGATTTTTACTGTACAGTGACTGCTGAGGAGATGGACGGGATCTGTGTGGGATGTGCAGAAAATTAGTGACAGGAACACAAGGTTTTTCCTGTAAAAAAACATCCACAGTTCACAATGAGGCGTGAAAAATGTCGTGTGAACCCAGCCCTACCCAGAAAAACACAAAGGGCTCGAGCCCCGGATGTTTTAGGACCCTAGCAACGCCCCTGCCGTGTACCGTACCATTAGCTTCCGTTCCTCGACCACGCATCTTGCCGCCTGCCCTGACCTACTGCCTGTCCACGACCACGAACCATTGCCACCTGTCCTGACCTCTTGCCCGTCCCCGACTACGAGCCTGCCTGACGATTCTGCACCACGCTACACCTCGGCTTCCTCCGAAAGCAAGTCACGTCAGGGGTAGCGACCTGGTAGACTCCCGCCGCAGCAAGTCCATTGCGCTTTGCGGCGGGCTTGGTGAAAACCGGGACTACTTAGTTTTCGCTCCCTGGCGTGGCTTACGCCATCGCGTGCTGTGGTCCAGAGGATCCACATCTCCCCCCGGCAGTAAGACCGGCCATGGACCCGGGGCCAAGTGCCTCTGCCGCCCAGCGCCCTTTCCCCGCCTTTGGGGCTCAGCATTTTGCAACAGACGCCAAAAGCCCAGAAAAACCGCCATCCCCGCCATGATCAGCAGTTCCGGGCCGCTCAGCACAGCAACCACCCCCGTGCTCCCGCTGCCCTCCAAATTTCGGCCCGACCGCGGTCCACGGCTCCGTTTTTTTTCCCGTAAAATTTGATGGGGACCCAAGGCCTGCGGGGGTTTTATCCCCCAATGCTCCCTGCTATCAATTAATGGGCAACCAATTTCCTGCTGAACGTCAAAGGGGGCATTCTGCTAGACTTCTCTCGGGAAAACCCGGGCCTGATCCCCCCCTCGGGGACGGGGAAGTGGGTCACACCCCCCACCTTGTAAAATTCCTCACCGTTTTTCAGGGTGTTTTCGGGGAACCCGGCCCTGGCTTCTTTTCTGCCGAGACCGTTTGCAAAAACCTCGCCAAGGGACTCTTTAGGCACTATCCCGTAGTTTCCGCACTTTGGTTTCCCCGATTATCTTGGTTTTTGGGGGGGGGGGGGGGCGTTGATGCCCCCTTTTTAAAGAAGGGCCCCCCACCGATCAAGATGCTCTAGCTGCCCGGGACCTCCCCGTTTTCCTTTGAGTGACCTTATCCCCTGGTCACTCGGTTGACATCCGTTTTCTGGAATGCCAGAAACTCCGCGGAACGGAACAGGCAAACCCCCCGCCGATCCCTCGTCGGGCTCCAGTATTTCAAACCCGCCACAGTTGCCCTCTCCGCCTGCTGCGAGGGGGCCATGAAGTGGATAGAGCCCCCCCCTGTTGCGTGGGACTAACCAAAGACTGAGGAGAATTTTATCGTACTGTGGCGTGAAAGCCCATTTCCGCAGATCCTGTCCACTACGCCCTCAGCTTGGGAAGGGGCGCACCTGGGGTTTCGTAGGAGAGGGGTCCCTAGGTGTAGAAAGCCCCTCCTGCCGCCCATGCCCGTAAACTCGGCACTGGCCCTGGTTCCCGTTTCACGCTGCTGCCTTCCTGACTCTGGGTCGCTAAAAATTTCTTGGACGCTCCCCGGTGTCCCAGCATAATCCCCGTGCCCTTGAGAAGCCCCACTCATTCCTCTGCAGTGGAGAGATTTCAAGGGATCCTTTTTCGGTTCCGCACTGAGCCTCTGGTCCTACAAGTAGGTTCTGACAGGAGAAACTTGCGTTCTAGACTCCCCTTTTCCTCCTCTTCCATTCTCCGGGGTCTCCCGTGGCTGCAGCGTCATGCCCCGTGCTCGACTGGAGACGGGCAAAGTCCTAGTTGGGGTTCGGAGTGTCAGTCTCGCTGTTTGGTGGCCCCCCTCGCCCGTGCTTTTCCCGTTTCTTTGTGTCGTCTAAGTCTCTGACGGGCCTTCCACCCCAAACCCAAGCCTTCGAAACATCTTCTCCGAAAGCAACTGAGACCTTGCCCCCCAAAATCGCCCATATGACTGTCCTATTGATCATCTGCCCGGGACGTCTCCCCCACGGGCAGGATTACCCCCGTCGGTCCCTGAGACCTTGGCTAGTCTACATATATCAAGGAGAATCTCCGGGGAGGGGTTCATCCGCAAGCCCTCCCTCCAGCGGGGGCCCGGGTTTTTTTTTCATGGCTAAGACGGAGGGTACCCTACGCCCCTTGCAAGACATCGAGGCCTCAACAAGTCAGGGGAAGAACCGCTATCCTCTCCCCTAAACCGGGCTTTTTGACCGGGCTACGAGGTGCCAAGATCTTTACTAAAGGGGACTGCGAGGGTTATAATCCATAAAGAAACGTGAGGGCGATAAAGGGGAAGACCGCTTTCAACCCCCGGGAAGGGGCACTTCAGTACCTGGTCATCCCTTCGGGCTTCAATCCCCGGGCGCTTCCAAAATTCTCAATGACATCTTCCGGACCCCTGTACCGTGGTGGTTTTTTACCTAGACAATTTCTGGTGTTTCTCCCCGCCCTTGAGTCCACAAGTTCATCGACAGTCCTCAGAGTCAAGGGGCCAACCGCCCTATCCAAAGCTCGAGAAGTGCCTGTTTCATCAGAGGCCCCCCTTTCCCTCGGCTACATCATTTCCTACAAGGGCCCTGAGATGGCCCCCCGCTAAGTTTCGCCGTCCTACAGGGGCCGCGCCCCGGGGGGCCTCGACCATACAAAATTCCCGGGGGTTCGCCAATATTATGGGCAATTTATACCAAATTTTTTTCCTCGCGGGTATATCCCATAGTGGCTTACCAAAAAAGAATGCCAACCCCAAAGCTGGCCCCCCAGTGGCAGAGGAAGCCTTCCTAAGTTAAAGTCTGCCTTCGCCTGCCCCCTTGCTCCCCGGCCAGATACAGAAAAACCATTTCTTCTCGAGGTCGACGCCTCCTCGGTGGGGCCGGGGCCGACTCTCTCAAAAGGGCCCCAAAAGGGAAGACCCTCACTTGCGTTTTTTTTTTCTAAAAATTTTCCTCTGCTGAAAGGAATTACTCTATGGCGACCGGGAGTTATGGCCATCAAGCTGGCTCTGGAAGTGGCGGGATCTCTTGGGGGGGCTCGTCACCCCTCAGCATTTATACCGACCATAAAAAACCTGCTATATCTCCAGACACTCAACTTTAAATCCACCCAGGGTCTTGGTCCCTCTTCTTTTTTCCCGGGGTTTTTTTTCCCCATTGATTTTCGCCCCGCGGAACGAAAAGTCAAGGCCGACGGTCCCCCCCGGGGCTGGGACGAGTCCCCTCCACGGCACATTAACCCCCAGAATGCTCATCTCTGCCGCGCCGTGAATACAATGCATTCCCTTCCCCCCAAGACTACGTTCGTTGGCTCTTCGGAAGAAAATATTGTATGGGGGCATTGCTCCCGTATGGGGGCACCCGGGGGTGCAGAGGTCCCCCGCTCCCTCATCTCTCAATTCTATGGGGGCCGGCCTGCCCGGGTGTTCGTGGTTTGTGGAGTCTTGCGTTCCTTTCCGGAACAAGTCCCCCCGTCTCAAAAACCCGGCAGGTCTCTCCTTCCTTACCTTTCCCACTGTCCTTGGACCCAGTGGCCCTGGGTTTTATCACGGGTCTCCCTCCTTTCCTGCAACACCATATTGGGTGGTTTCAGACCGGTTTTCAAAGATGTCCCCCTTTTTTCCCCTGCCGAGTCTGCCCCCCAGCCCCTCGCCTTGCCATTCTATTTTTTTTATATTTTTTTTGGCTGCATGGGCTTCCTTGGACATAGGTCGGACCGGGGTCCAATTTTTCTCCAGTTTTTAGCGCTCCTCTGCAACCAACTACAAGTGAAACTGGACTTTTCTTTGGCCTACCACCCCCCCAACCAATGGGCAGGGAGAAAGAGTAAACCAGACCCTAGGGTGACTTGCGCCCCTTTGTCTCGCGCGCCCGGTATTTGGGCCGCTTGTTTCCCTGGGCCCAGTTTTTCCCATAACTCATTGGATCGGAGTCTGCTGGAGCGGGTCCTTTTTTTATTTTCTACGGGCAACACCCCCCATCCCTCCCCCCTTTCTGTGCCCCTGAGGTCCCTGCTGTGGGGAGATGTTCAGACCTGACAGCTATCTGGAAACAGCGCACCCTTCTTACTCCCGGCTTCCCCTCGTACCAAGCACAAGCCGACAAAAAGCGAAGACCTCCGCCAACCCCTTTTCGCCAGGTGACAAGGTGTGGTTGTCGGCTAAATTATACGTTTCAAGGTTCCCAGCTATAAGCTGGGTCCCCGGTTCCTGGGTCCCTTCGGGGTGCTTTAAAGGGATTAATCCAGTACATACAAGCTCCCCCCTTTCCCCCCACATGAGGGCCCGAACTCCCTTCCCGTCTTTGAAACCGTAATCCAAATCGCTTCTTCGGTACTGGTTTCCCCACTCCTGAGGGCCCATGCCACGAGTCTTTTCGGGAAAGGAATTTTAGATGTGAGGACGGTCAAGGGAACGTTTTTTTTTTCATTGACTGGAAGGGGTTCGGGCCCGAAGGAGGTCCTGGGAGCCAGAGGACAATTTTGGATGTAACTCATTTAGAAGTTTTTCCCGGCCAGAAAGAGGGGGGGGCCAAAGGGGAGGGGGGGGGGGGTACTGCACGGGTGGGCCTGCAACCCCCTCCCGGGTCGCAGGCACACCCGGGTCCCCCACGAGCGGCCCGCCCCCCCCATGTTGGGCGGTGGGACGCTCAAACCCCGGGCCCGGGCCCGTCACCCCCCCTACTTACCCGGCCCCCCTCCCCTTTTTTCTCCAGTTCCCTGCACCCGGCTCTTTAAAAATTTTAAAAAGCCCTGCACCGGGAATTGGGGGATTGCCGGCACTGCCCTTAAATTTAAGCCGCCCCTTTCCTGGGGGCTTTTTGCCGGACTTTTTGCCATTTACCTATTTAGAAAGAGTTTCCCAAACCCTTTTTCTGATTTACCGGGTTTAAAGTACAATAGGGGTTCCCTTTTCCCCGACCCCGCATCTTTCGCCCCCGACCTCTGCCCGTCCACGACCAGGGAAACCCTTGCCGCCTGTCCGACCTCTTGCCCTCCCCGCTACAACCTCCCGACATTCTGCATACGACACTTCGGGTGCCTCCGCAACAAGTCAGTCGGGCTAGCGCCCCTTAGACTCCCGCCGCCAAAATCCATCCCGCTTTGCGGCGGTTGGTGAAAAAAACCGGGGCCTACTTAGATTCCCCTCCCTGGGGTGGCTTTCGCCACGCTTGCAGTGGTCCAGAGACCCATCTCCGACTGACAAAAAACATCTTTTTTAAATTTTTTCCCCCCCCCCCCTATAACTACACGGTTTTTGTGAAGACCAGAGGCCTTAAGAACAGTGGTGAAAAAACAGCATCATCACAACCACCAAAAAACTCAGGCGTTGTGACAAAGTGTATTGCAGGGTTAGGTTTAAAAAAAAAAATAGGCCAAGCTCTAAATATCTCACAGAACACTGTTCAATCCATCATCTGTAAATGGAAGGAATATGGCAAAATTGCTAACCTACCAAGACATAGCCATCCACTTCATTTGAAAGGTCAGACAAGGAGACCACTAATTAGAGAAGCAGCCAAGAGGCCCAGGGTCACTCTGGAGAATCTGCAGAGATCCACAGCTCATGTGGGAGAATCTGTCCACAAGACAACTTTTAGTTGGTCTTTATGAAACACTGGCATGAAGAAAGCTCTTTTTGTGAGCAAGCCATAAAAAGCTCTGTTTGCAATTTGCAAAACATAATGTAGGGGACAGAGCAGGCATGTGGAAGAAGGTGCTCTTGTCAGATGACACCTAAATGAAACTTTTTGGCCTAAATGCCAAATGCTATGTATGGAGGAAAGCAAACACTGCACATCACCCTGAACACATCCTCCTCACCGTGAAGCATGATGCTGGCAGCATCTTCCTGGGGAAAGGCTGTGCTTCAACATGGACTGGGAAGCTGGTCAGAGGCGAGGGGAAGATGGATGAAGCTAAATTCAGGACAATGCTAAAGGAAAACCTGTTCACCAACTAATCTGAATGAGTTAGAGCTATTTTGCAAAGAAGAATGGGCAAAATTTCCAGCCTCTATATGTGCAAAGCTGGTAGAGATATCCCCAACAGACTTGCAGCTGTCATCGCAGCTAAAGGTGGTCCTATAAAGTATTGACTTAGGGGAACGAATACATATGCTCACCACACTCTTCAGTTTTTTCATGGGCAAAACTTTGGAAGTCCACAACATACAAAAACTTGCTACTTTGATTTGCTTAAAGGGGTTTTTATTATGATGTAAATTCCACTACAGTGGCCGCACCCAATAAGCTGGCCATGCATGTGAATAAGAAGTGTGGTGCTTGCATTCATCCTCTTCATTCACTTCTATGCGAGGTCCGAATATAGCCGAGTGTGTGAACAGGCAGCCAGCATAGGGGATTTTACATTGTGGTGAAACCCCTGACCACTAGCAAACTAAAAGAGTATTCCCACCATAGACTTTGATGGCATATTGATAGGATATGTCTTCAAAGCCTGTTAGGTGCAGATCCCACCTCTGGGCCCTGGAAAGTGCCGGCTCAGAATTGAGAACCAGTCACTCTTTCTGTTCCATGAGATTTACGAGTACAGGTGAGGAACGTGTTCAGCTGCACTTGGAACTTTCATAGAACAGACCGGCATCTATCAGACTTTGGTGGCATATCTAATTGATATTGATATTGACAGGAGCTCACTTTTGGCTATGATGCATCCTGGAGAAGGGCTGAGTCTGCAGAGAGGTTTTGGCAGCCATGTGCTTTGCCGCAGGAGTGCATGGTTTGTTTCGAAGGCATGACTGGTCTGTAATGGTTTGAACTTATGAGAATGCTCACATTAATTTTAGGTACAGTCTGTTCACATTGGGTGTGGATTTTTTGCAAATATGTCCAGAACAGTAGGGATTGAAACCCGGTTCTAAATCTTTTAAAGCACCTGATTTATCTGTGTGCCAAATTTGGTGCAGATTGGTTCTGTCATTTGGTTCTGCATAAAAAAACAGAGAACAAAAATGTATATAGATGTAAGTGCACTACTCACATTTTCATGACTATTGTATTATATCTGGGACAACACTGAAGACATTAAACTGTGATACAATGTAAAGTAGTCAGTGTAAAGCTTATATAACAGTGTCAATTTGTTTTGCCCTCAAGATAACTCAATACACAGACGTCAATGTTTAAACCACTGGCAACAAAAGTACACCTGAGTACACCCCTAAGTAAAAAAGAACAAATTGTGCCCAAAGTGTCAATATTTTGTGTGGTCAAATAGGTATACACAGCATCTCACAAAAGTGAGTACACCCCTCACAATTGTGTAAATATTGTATTATATCTTTTTATAGGACAATACTAAAGAAATTACACTTTGAAACAATGTAAAGTAGTCAGTGTACAGCTTTTATAACAGATAGTGTAAATTTGGTGTGCCCTCAAAATAACTCAACACACAGCTATCAATGTCTAAACAGCTGGCAATAAAAGTGAGTACAACTGTTAGTGAAAATGGACAAATTGTGCCCAATTTGCAGTTTTTTCCTCCACGGTGTCATGTGACTCGTTAGTGTTACAAGGTATCAGGTATGGATGGGGAGCAGGTGTGTTAAATTTGGTGTTATTGCTGTCACATCCACTCACTATAATGCATAGTATTGAGAAAGTGCAGAGTGAAATGTGTGTTAGGGAGGTACACTCCCATCCTAGTACTGGTCTTTCTGGGTGAAGTATGTTTTTTTGATTATAAATGGGAACTCTATCATGTTATTACTACTTATGTATTCTTGCATATATGTTTAAATAATAATTATTATGTATCATGCCAGTTAACCAGTGCCTTGGGTGGTGGTAGTGTCTTTATTTGGGCATTGATTTTTTTTTATCATCTAGCATGTGCTATACATTTTCTGATATTATACCAACAAAGTTTACATTTTTAATATGACTCATAGAGAATTTGTTCGGGTTCTTCTTCTATGGTATCAGTAATATTTTTTATAATATTGACTGAGATTACTCTTATATATTATTGTAGGTTGGCCAAGCATGTTTCCAGACCTAAACCCTATTGTGCATCTGTGGGGTATCATAAAGCAGAAGGTGGGGGAGAGCAAAATCTCTAGCATCCACAAGCTCTGTGATGTCGTCATTGATAAGTGTAAGAGGATTCTAGTGGCTGCCTGTGATGCTCGAGTGAACTACATGCCCAAGAGAGTTAAGGCAGTGCTGAAAAATAATAGTGGCCACACAAAATATTGACACTTTGGGCACAATGATTTTAGGTGTATTTAATCAGTGTAAAGTGCACCTGAAAGTACAATACTTTCAAAAATCTGGCGTCTCGTATACCTTGCATAGTAAATTTAATGCGCCGTAAAAGGCGCATTGTGCAATCGTGGTGCATAGCGTATCAATGTTAGTGTATGTAATGCGTCTATCGAGGCGCATTACATTGCGGAGCCGCATAACATATCATTACTATATTTAATGCGCCTATTTAGGCGCATTGCAATGTGACGTGCCCGCCGTATAACACGCCTAGTTTTGGTGTACGACAATTCATTTACATCGAGAATATGGCGTCAAGAGTATTTTTGATGCAAAATAGACACAAAAAATGGCGCTTGCGTATTAGGACATGTCACACAATTTGTCCATTTATACTTAAGGATTTACTTACTTTGGTTTGTCAGCAGTTTGGACATTGATGGTTGTGTGTTGAGTTATTTTGAGGGCACACCACATTTACACTGTTATACAAGCTGTACACTGACTGCTGTGCATTTTATCAAAGTGTCAGTGTTGTCCCATGAAAAGATATAATACAATAGTTACAAACATGTGAGGGTGATCAAGATTGTGATCACAGGTTATATAATTTACCAATTTTAGGTTATTTGTGAATCATCCTATACAAAAAAGGACCTTAGTGCCACATAGTTGGCTTCACATTGGTTTCAAGTGTTATTATCTTCTGTTGGACCTTTGGGGCTATGTCAGATCATAGGTCACACAGAATGCTTGCTGACACTCTACTGGGCCAGTCTAATTCTAAACACGTGAGCCACCAACTTAATTCACTGTTTTGCATTGTTTATACAATAAAAAAGGTGTACTGACAATCGAGCCCCATAGTGATCAAGTAGGGACTCAATATTTCTTTGAAAAAAAAAAAGTTTTTAAAGTGCCATTTTACAAATAAAAATTATAACTAGTTACACATAATTCATATTGCCAGGTCCATAAAAGACCACTCTATTAAAATATTTATCCCTTACACTGAAAAAATTCCAAACGCCAAAATTGCATTTTTCGGTCATTTCATGTCCCCTAAAAATTGGAATAAGAGTGATCAAAAAAGTCACATTTATCCCAAAAAGGTACCAATAAAAATTACACCTCAGCCCGCAAAAAGTGCATTTTCACTCAGGTCAATAGGTGGAAGCACAAAAAAGTTATTGATTGCAGAAACTGGTGCTGTGGCACAAATGTAAAAAACTAGAAGATGTTTGGATTTTTACAGTACTACAACATAACGAAAACCCTACATATTTGGTGTTGCTGTAATGGTATCAACCTGCAGAATACAGATAACACCAAACCAAAGATTTAATGACATTACCTCCCCCCCCCCCCCATCACCACCATGTAAACATGGTGCAAGTACATTGCCCAGTATATTCTATGGTATGGTAAATTGTACCATTAGAAAGTAAATCTTGTCCCACAAAATAAAAGTCCTAATATGTCTATGCGTTGGGAGAAAGAAATAAGTTATGGCTTGGACGGCAGAGAGGACAGAATATGTGAGAGGTTAAAAGGTTAATGGGTCTGATGAGACATAAAGGGATGCTTCTTCCAATAGGTGATAACAGAGACCTAGCTCTCTTGTCTAGAGCTTACATGCATTACAGCATTTTCCCAGGAAGAAGTGCATGGTCTAAAATTCTCCCCACACCTTTATGGTGCTTTCCTCAAAGAGAAATGTTACCCTATAGCTAAAAATCTCTCACCCAGCCAGTCAGAACCTTACTCTGCATTGATAAGGGGCAAATACCCCCGAAACACTTTCTTATAGAGGAAGCTACTGGCTTGGCTTAAAAATCCCAGTACTGTTTCAAGACTTTGAAGGGGGTTGGTTGTGACTTACGGGGACACTACTTCCATTGGTGGAACCAGAATCCTAGTCCTCTTCTATAGTGTTTATTTTTACATATTACATATAAATTTGGCACACTGAGGTAAAAGGTTGAGCCAATAACTGTCTTAAGGTGCTCTTTTAGAGACCAATACTTTTACAAATTCAACACTTTCAATTTATCAGCAGGTTAATATTTTGTTACATGAGAACTTCCCACGTCTCTAAGCTAAATGTAATGACGTCTGCCCATAACTTGATGCTTCATAGATAAAGGGACCGATATGTCATCAAGTTTTGGGCAGGCGTCATTACATTTAGCTTATATCATTTTTTATGAGCCTTTTTATTATCTGTTGGGTGACATTATTTGTCCATTAATTTGGTACTCATCTGCCCCTGATAAACCATGGCTTTAGACAGGGAAATGTGTTGGGCAACATTTTGTATTTTGTTTCTTTTGGCTCAAAATGTTGTACTCAATGGTTCTCCTAATATTTTAGATTTAGGAAATACCAAAGTCAACTTCCATGGGTGGAGGTGACCTTTTCTGGGCTTTTTTCTCTGCTGGTTAGGCAGTGCTTTATGTGATGAGTTTAAAGCGTTATAGTGGAATCATTTTTCTCTTGACTTAGAATATATTTTGCCTTCTCTTTTTCCATCTATGGAATACAGACATATTTGATTGGCTGGTGGTGCCCTAGAATAAAGTCTAGCTAACACTATTCATATCCAAAGATATGTAAGTGGACCATCAATTATAAGCAGTTTCTGTCTCCTGTTTTCACTTTACAATAATTGAGAAGTTTCTCCTCTATTGTTTATGTTTTTTATGGCCTGTATTAATAGTTATGTTCTAGCGATTTGAGCATTGATGAGCAGTAACATATATAGGTCAAATAAGGTCAAATAAGGAGCTCCAGTGACGCCCTGTTGCTCCTTTTGATTTCAGACATGTTCTGAGAAAGGCCTAGTAGGCCGAAAACGTTAAACTACGTCTGTTGATATTCTGATTCCCACTGTAAAATAATCTGGAGATTTGTCATATTTGTAATAAATCCTTAATTTATTTATTTAACTGCAAAAACCAAAAAGAGTGCTGTGGATTCATTTTGATTGATTTGTTTACGGGGCCGGATACCCCATCCACAAGCACCTTAGAACCATCCCTATCCTTGGTGTGCGACATCATTTCTTTTAAGATGATCACTGCTGTAGCCAATCACGGCTGCAGTGATAATGTTCCCATTTGGAAGAAGAACGCAACAAATAAAAGACCAGAGCCTCAACACTGGAATGGAGGAAGGTGAATATTATTGGGCATCAGGAGCTTACTATTAACATTTTTCGACAAACCAGACAGCCCCTTTAGAAGTAACTTCCTCCCCTCCCCCTACTATTCATATTCACTTTTTTTAATTCAGAAAACTGCACTCTGCATCATTTAACCACGTCTGTGCTAGACACATAAAACAAGGAGACATTCAACGTTTATACTGCTACAAAAGTAATTGGATCTTAGCTACCCCTGCAGTAAACTTTGCTGTTGGCCTAAAATTATACTGATTTATCTTAATCCAAAACCCAGGAATATTTTAAGATGTCTTTGATGTTTTTTTGTGCGGGGACAAAGCAAGAATAACAACTTCACTTATAATTTCTGCCTAAAATAGTAACAATGTTAGAATGTCAAAGCTGCATTCAATTTTACAAGCAATTTAAAGAAGTTAGTGATTCAGGAATGTCTCAGAGCCACATCACAAAGCCAACGGATAAACATGAGGCTGCGCTTTTTGTATATTAAACTGTGCAACAAAGTTGAACTGGACTGAACTCCTCACCTATGTACTACAGACAACCAGAGGATGAAGTCTGCAGTCATGTGAACTGTGAACACTATCTGGGTTCAGGAATAAGAAGTAAAGGTTTCTTCTGTACACTTTGTAAAAACTTGTATGCCCTTGTGAGCTTGACAGCAGGGGTTTTCCATGCCCTCAGTTGCTCTTAAGGTTGGAATCACAAGAAAGAGATTATATTATGTACTTGGATATCCTCATATGGATGGATATCCCCGAATGGGTTCAGACTATGCTATAAAAATCTAAGATCATCATTAAAGACGAAATTAGACTCCACTTTCCCTATGAATAACACTTTAAGGTGCTTATCCTGGGGGCACATAATATATTTTTAGTTATTAATCACTGTTTTATAAACATTATAGTGTTAAGTAGTAGAAGTAGTAAAAAATAGTTATAGGATTTAAGCTATTTCACAACACTTTCTTTAAATTGCATGATTTCTATCCCCAGCACAATGGCCAACGTTGATCTGGGCATTTGGGCACAGACTGCTTCCTTCACCTCTATGAGAGGTCACTGAACCATTCCTTAGTGCCTGTCGCTCAGTACAAACTGTCTTTTAGCCCAGTACTTCCAGGCCACGAGGACAGGGGTTGACCACATGGTGCAAGCTTTTAATGGGTCTTACTGTACATATATTGTGTGGAGAGTTTAGAAGTAATTAAGTGTCATGGTTTTTGGCTTATAGAAAGAAGAAATTATCTTAAATAACCTTGAATCTTGAGTATAATAGAATGGTTTATTATTCTGCAAAACAGCAAGGCAAACCGAATACAAGGGCTTATGTTGTCTAGCTGTAGGGTTATATAGGGTTAATATCTATATTTGGTGGGTGCAGAAACATTTTAAGAGTGGTGAGACTATTTCTTATACTAAGGATGATGACTCCCTCTAGTGGAGCTGTCTTTTTGTGTAATGTAAAATAGACTGTGGTAAGAATCCAATTTTATATTATTAATGAAGGCAATATTATAAGCAACAGTTATATAATTCCTATCTTGATGTTGCATACTAAAAAAAATTGATGACCTCCTATGGTATACCTTTCATCTACTTACATGCAAAATATTTAATTTCAGACTCAAAAGGTTATTTCAGTTCATCTCATAAAAATTCTAAATATTTCTAAATTCTAAAAGTTAATCATACTCACTCTAAAAATATTTATCTTATAGAGATAATTGAAAGTCAAACTGCTGGTGGTTAAGATGAGTCCCATGGGCCCCGGGGCAGCTGCTGCCACGTCTACTCCCCCGGTAATGCTGCTTCGGTGCCCGCCGACAGTGAACATAACAGTTCACTGCAGCGGGCGCGGAGCTGAGGGGCCCGGCGCATCCTGCCTCTGAACGCCCGGGCCCTCTGGCCTGAGCATTCAAAGGCAGCGCTGCCCAGTGGTAGCAGAGCGGACATGGGCAGTTACATCATCGCGCTGTCCACACTGAGCACAGAGGCTGGAGCGCGTCGCATCGGAGGAGCGTGGAGAGAGGTAAGTAACCTATTTCTTATTTTACCTGCCTATATACCCCCTAAGCCTGCCTGTATACTCCCCAAGCCTGGCTATATACCCACCTAAGCCTGTCTATATACACCCTAAGCCTGCCTGTATACCCCCTTAGCCTGCCTGTAATCCCCCCCCCTTAGCCTTCTTATATAGCTCCCCTAAGCCTGCCTATATACCCCACTAAGCCTGCCTGTATACCTCCCCAAGCCTGCCTGTATTCCCTCCCAAGCCTGCCTGTATACCCACCTAAGCCTGCCTGTATACTCCCCTAAGCCTGCCTATATACCCCCTAAGCCCGCCTGTATACCCCCTAAGCCTGCCTATATACCCCCCTAACCCCGCCTGTATACCCTCCTAAGCCTACCTGTATACCCACCTAAGCCTGCCTGTATACCTCCCCACTCATGCCTGTATACCTCCCTAAGCCTGTCTTTGTACCCCCCTAAGCCTACCTGTATGCTCCCCAAGCCTGCCTGTATACCCCCCTAAGTCTGCCTGTATACCCCCCTAAGCCTGCCTATATAGCCTCCCCATAAGCGCTGTCTATATAGCCTCCCCATAAAGCCTGCCTGTATAGCCACTATAGCCCCCCTAAAGCTTGCCCATCTGTTTAGCCCCCTGAAGCCTACTTGTTTACTTATTTCGGGCCCCTATATCTACCTAAACCCTGCCTACCTACCTATGTGGCACCCATAGCCCACCAAAACCCTGGCTACCTGTATAGCTTCCTATAGCTACCTAAACCCTGCCTGTCTACCTATTTAGCCCCCTATAGCTACCTAAACCCTACATGCCTGCCTATTTGGGGCCCCCTATAGTCTATTTATCTACCTGTCTACCTATTTGGGCCCCAACTATAGCCTAGCTACCTGGGGCCCACTTATAACATACCTACCTACCTGGGGCCTTAATACTGCCTACCTAGTGCTAATCTACCTACCTGTAGTCTACCTACCTAATTGAGACCTATCTACCTACCTACCTGGGACCTATTTACAGCCTACCTACATATTTCAAACCTACTACTCTACCTACCTAGGGTCTAAAAACCTATCTAATGGGGGACTACCTACTTATTTGGTTTGGAGGAGTAAAGGCCATAGCTGTAACACAATATCCAAGTGGTGAATTCTCTGTACCTCCCCTCTAGGAGACTGGACCTTCAAGCTATGGCCTGTACCCACTCTCCCACCCACGGGAAGTTTGTATAGAGGTGGGGGGCAGACAGGGAGGTACTGGAAAAGTGAGTTTTCTAATATATTTGTATCTAAATCTGCAGGGATAAGTGGTGGTTGGGAGAAATTATCATGGGGGTGTGGAGCATATGCAGAACAAAAGGGAAAGTCAATGGCTCATTAGAGAAATGTCACCTGTGAGTCACAAGATGTAACTGTACTGTAATCACTTATATGTCTGCCGAGCCTGTTTACACCTATCTTCCACTATATGGTCACTGAATGGAGGTAATATGCAGTTTATATAGCACTTGTGTACACTGGTACATACCACTATATGGTCACTGTATGGTGGTGATATAAAGTCTGTAGGGCACCTGTGTACACTGGTATTTACCACTATATGGTCACTGTAATATTGATGTTTATTCAGTAAAAGTAAAGGGGTATTATTCAGTCACTATGTGGAGGTAATTTGTGGTCATGTTCTGGTGGTATAATCAGGTCCATATGTAGTAAAGTTATTGGTAATGTTGGTCTTGGTACAGTGGGATTTGTTTGGTAGCAGTATGATGGTGATATCTATGGTGAAGTAATCACTCCTTGTATTATGTAGTAACTGCATGCCTTAAGAGGTCCTGATAAATGTTTGTGGGCGGAGGGGAGGAGCCCCACCCAAAAGTTTGCTATGGGGGCCAGGCTTCTCTAGTTACGCCCCTGCTTGTGACTTAAGTGAAACAGCTTGGTAAGAAAAACCCTTTAATGTTAAAACTACTATTGACCAAATCTGTTAGGGTTCCTTTAAAAGATTAGACTGTGAGCCTACATCAAAGTTAACCAAACAAACAAGTTTACTGAGCTTTCAACAACAACAACAACAACCTAAGTACTTTCAGTTCTCTGAAGAGGCACATACGCTTAGGAGTTGCTTTCACATAATATGGAACAATTTCTTAAACATTATTGATAATACAGTGTTAATAGGAATCAGTAATAAACTCTTCAATCTAGGTTCAGGATGCTGTTCCTTTTATAAGAACCTTTTCCAACCAATGTTACATTACTGAGGAACAAATCTTTTGATGCTTGCCGGTAATGTTGTGATCAAGGGCTACATCCGGTGGGAAAATTATGTGACCAATCTCCAGCCTAAGGTCCTCAACACCTAAGGGATAAACGGGCATATCAGGACCCCACTCACAGGACCACATTTATCATGTCTTCTACTGTATACCATGCCCAGCCGCTGGTTTTGGATCTGTCCCAACCAGACCTACTATTCAGACCCCACTAGCTAGGCAGAACTTACAGATCTAACTTTTTAGACCTGCAGAAAAATCTACTGCAGCTGTCCACTGGCCCACCAGAATTAGGAATTCCCTCTTAGCTCTCAAAATGGAACCAAGTACAGCCTCCCACAGCTGCTTGCCCATACCAGTTTCATACTTTCTTGTAACTGTATATTGACTATTTGGTATCAAGTAAGTTGCATGAGAAAATATAGGTTATAGGTAAATAGAATTCATACTGTAAAATGCATAATAACCATGTATGGTATATATGTAAGTACAGGAAACATTGCATTCAGATATGGACCAATAATAGCTATCACGGGTGTAACTAGAAAACACAGGGTCGGATAGCAAAGGGAGATGGCCCCGCAACACCTAATGACATTTAAACAGGAACATAAACACTAATTAAAGGTATACATAATATATACAGTATCAAAGAACTCACATATCAGGTAGATATCAGGTAGCCACCAATTTGTTATTCCTTACACAAAGATGCCATGTTCATGCACCTGTCTGGGTCCCCTTAGCCTCTGGGCCCCATAGCAGATGCTATGGCTATCGTTACATTCATGATAGCTATGACAGAAACAATAATATCATTGAGGCCAATTGAGTGCAGGATATGATAGTACTGTACTGTTCCAGTGTTGTTTTATGACCTGTGTGTAATAAGTAAGCTTCTACACAGTAGGCAGACCTTGAGATTTCCCTCTAGTTGCATCATCATGTGAAGCATTGCATAGACACCAAGTAAGGACATATTAGGGAGCTTCCTGCATGCTGTGTGAACAGATTGCAGCTGTAATTTGCACATTGATGTTTGTATGCCCAGAATAGGCATTCATTCATGCTTAGAAACCGTCATTAAGATGATTAAAGAAATAAGTTAATCAGCTTGACCGCAAACTATGAAGAATGACTAATTCCTATTAATTGGCATAAAAGCAAATCGTGGACTTCATGCTGGTTTTTTGAGACAAAATTGAACCTAATTGTTTAATTCTGTGTTTTTAAAGTAAATTCACTCCAGATGAAAATGCCGTGAATTTATGAATTTTACAAATTGCATTGACATGCTGCAGAAATTTTCCAATTGACCAGCCGTGCAGGTTTTGAAATGTTGTGTATCTTCCCCAGAAATGTCACGGCTTTCAGCTGAGAACAGGTGACATCCCCATGTAAGGCCTGGTTCACATCTGTTTCAGTGGTGCAAACAGATCCGTTTTACATTGGAGCAGCACCCAATGGATGCCACAGTTTCCATAGCGGTGCCCGTCATTTTCTTAGAAAAAAATAGCGGAGCTTGCAGCGTTACTTTTTCTGCCATTCTCATTGGAATTTGTGACAGAGTTTCAAAATGGAACCTCCAACACTGATGTAAACCAAGCATAACACAACACACCATTACCAAATCCATCATTTATTTTTATTAATGCGTCCAATAGTCTCATTTTCAGCGTATAATGCGCCTGATGTATGAAAGTGGTTTTTGTGCTTCAATATATGGGGTAAGTTCGACGTACCTCGCCAATGTTTAGGTGCTTTTACGGAACTTAGGCACATTAGTAGTGCGCCAAACATGTATAAAGGCTATAGATGGGCTGGAAATAAGAGAATAGCATGTCAGTGAATAGAACCTATGGTACTGATCCTGCTCGGAGGACCATAGGTCCCAGCAAGACCTTTGCTGTGCTGGGACCTATGATAGTACTGTACTGTTCCAGTGTTGTCTTATGACCTGTGTGTAATACGTAAGCTTCTACACAGAAGGCAGACCTTGAGATATCTGGCTCTTGCCTTATGTGGAATAAAGGGGGAGAGCCGCAAAAATACATTTCAAATTTAATGTAGTCAAAATTAAAATTTTAAAAATCTGAACAACATAATCAATGTGTTATTTAATGAAAAATTAGTTTAAGATTCTATGAATTTTAAATAAATTTTATAGGAAATATTTCTATATTTTGGGGATATTATGTATTTTTATATTACTTTTATATGATTACATTTTTCATTAAATTTAAATAATTAAATTTTATACAGTTTGATAATTATAATAAATTACTTTTTTATTAATGTACTATTGTAAGTTGAGAAATATTGGACATTTTAGCCCAGTAATTTTGCAAATCCAGCTCCATTTCGACTCCTCCGGCTCAGGCAGACCACATTGAGATATGTCTGCCTATCGGAGCAGTAATGCGCCTAGTTTTGTTGAACCACATTCATATATGTCTCTAATATTACAAATGTGGTGTGACACACCTCCATAACGCCCCCAGAACTCCCCCAGAACACCCCTTCATGTTACGCGCATTCGAAAGTGTTGAGTGTTACGAACAGTGCGCCTAACATATACGTTAAAATCCGTAAAGAAGCATTTATGCTATCTATCATACATGAAAAAACTTTGAGACTCTCGGTTCACATATTTTTTATCAAAAGATGTTTAAGCTGCCACGACTTTCAACGTGATCTCAAAATCGGGCGTCCTATGCTAAACTTTCACTCTCAATCGAGCCAATCAGGCCTCCCACTGGGTCAACTGACCTCCATTATTCAGAGAGAAAAAATAAAAAAACACCCCAAACCCGCAAGTCCCCTTTTTATGGGCAGCCTTGAGAGTGGGTTTGGGGCAGAAACCCAAAATGGAAGCACCCCCTTTCCCTTCCCATATAGGTTAAAATTTAATGTACACCAAGTATAACGTATGTTTCTGCACAAAGAACATTTCTGAAAAAACGTATGCAAACCCGGGTTCCACTGCAGGGCTGCGGCACACATGTAATATAAATGTACACACACAGACCGCCGCCAGCGGCACATTACTGCAAAAGGGCAATAACTTACTGGAAATCCCTAAAGAAGCATTTTTTGCTATCTATCTACATGAAAAAACTTTGAGACTCTTGGTTCAAAATTTTGATAAAAAGATTTTAAGCTGCCCACGACTTTCAACGGATCCAAAATCGGGCAGCCTATGCTATTTTTACCTCTCAATCGACCAATCAGGCCTCCCTGGTAAACCGACCTCCATTATTCAAGAGAAAAATAAAAAAAACACCCAACCTGCAAAGCTGCCCTTCTTATGAAGCCTTTAAGTGGGGGGGGGACAAAAACCCAAAATAAAAAGCCCCCTTCCTTCCCATATAGGTTAAAATCAAGTACCCAAGTAAAACTGTAACGATTTGGAGGTGGACCCATGGACCCCCGCGGCGATGGCGTAACCCCCTCCAGGGGGAGTGGAATCTAAGGGGGACCGGTTTTCACAGACCCCCCGCAAAGCAGGATGGTTTGCTGCGGCGGGTGCCACCAGGTCCCCTCCCGGGGCGGGGTTGCTCCCGGGTGGCGGCCAAGGGGTGCGAGGTACAGGAACGGCAGGCAGGCCGTAGTGGGGGACGACAAAGGCAAAAAAAGGGGGGCTCTGTTCGGGGGACGGAGACAAGCAGGTGGGGGGCGGCGGCAAGTTCGTAGCGGTGACTAGCAGGGGGGTGGTAAAAGGGAAAAGGAAAACGGGGAAACGCTCGGGAAAACATTTTTCCCCATGGGTATAAAAACCCCAAGGATCCGGGGGGGGCCGGAAGGGGAGGACAAAATGGAGCAGTGCCCGGCAATGAACCAATTCCCGGGCGCACGCCCCCTTTAAATTCAAATTGCCGGCGCGGCCCGCCCCTAGAGGCGGAGTATGCCCGGGCCCCGGGAAGCAGCCTGAGCAGGAGGGGGCCCGGGTAAGTGCATGGCGGGATGGGGGGCCGAGCGGCCCCCGCCCCTACGTGCGGGACGGGGCTCCGCTCGGTGCGGGGGCCGGGCGCGTGCACCCGGGAAAGTGGCGCGGGGGCGCCCGTGCAATAACTATGTTTTGCACAAAAAAAACATTTCTGAAAAAACGATGAAAACCCGGGGTGCCACTGGAGGGGCGGCACACATGTAATTATACATGTACACACCAGACCCCCGCCAGGGGGCACATTACTGCAAAAGGGGGCAATACCTAGGGGAAAATCCCAAAAAAAGCATTTATTATCTATCATACATAAAAAACTTTGAGACTCTCGGTTCACTATTTTGATCAAAAGTGTTTAAGCTCCCCATGACTTTAACGGATCTCAAAATGGGGAGTCCTTCTATTTTTTCCTTCAAAGAGTCAATCAGGCCCCCCACGGGGTAAACCCCGACCCCCATTTTCAGAGGAAAAAACAAAAAAACCCCCAACCCTGCAAGTCCCCTTTCTTAGACACCCTGTGAGAGTGGGCGGGACAGAAACCCAAAATGGAAGCACCCCTTCCCTTTCCCCATATGGGTTTTAAAATAAAAGTACACAAGTATAACTAGGTTTCTACCAAAAAACATTTCTGAAAAAGGTATGAAAAAACCGGGGGTCCCACTGGCAGGGCTGCGGCACACTTTAAATTTATACATGTACACACACGACCGCTGCCAGCGGACATTACTGCAAAAGGGGCAATACACTCGTGGAAATCCCTAAGAAGCATTTAGCTATCTACATACATGAAAAAACTTTGAACTCTGGGTTTCAAATATTTTGATAAAAAGTTTTTTAACGCCCTTTGCTTTCAAGGGAAATTCAAAATCGGGCACCTATCTATTTTTAGTTCAATCGACCAATCGGCCTCCCACGGGGTAAACCCGACCTCCATTATTCAGAGAGAAAAAATAAAAAAAACCCAACCTGCAAGCTGCCCTCTTAGACAGCCTGTGAGAGGGGCGGGGAAGAACCCCCCAAAAGGAAGCACCCCTTCCTTCCCTATAGGTTAAAATCAATGTACACCAAGTATAACGTATGTTTCTGCACACAAAAACATTTCTAAAAAACGTTCAAACCTGGGTCCCACTGGGGGGGCTGCGGCACACATTTTTTTTTTAAACATGTACACAACGACCCCGCCAGCGGCACATTATGCTAAAAGGAATACACTACGGGGGAAACCCCAAAGAAGCATTTATGCTACTATCATAATGAAAAAATTTTGAGACTCTCGGTTCCATTTTTTGACAAAAGATTTTAAGCTGCCCACGATTTTCAAGGGATCTCAAATCGTATGTTTTCTCCACAAAAACATAAGAGGGCACTTGCAGGTTGGTGTTTTTTTTATTTTTTTCCTGAATAATGGAGGTCGGTTGACCCCTTTGGGAGGCTGTTGGCTCGATTGAGAGGGAAAGATAGCATAGGACTCCCATTTTGAGTCACGTTGAAATCGTGGGGGAGCTTAAAAAATCTTTTTATCAAAATATGTAAACCGGAGCTCAAAGTTTTTTCATGTATAACAATAGTTGGGCATTAGACATTGTAGCCGGCTCAGTTAGGTGCATTGTACACCAGAAAAAGGTGAAAAACCCTTTCATACATGTCGACCTTAAAGGGGTTTTGCCACGAAGTAAAATTGATATGGGAAACTTGCAAACTATATTTTCACCATTCATCATTGTTTTTACGATTTTTTATACAAAGTTGAAATCGGAAGGTTTTTATGGTGATTGAAAAAATTTTCAGATCATGCGATAATTTAATTAAAATTGTGCATCATCATTAAGATCCGCCATTTCGGCGCTTCCTGTCATTTTGGCGGGCCACAAATGATTACAAATAGAGCAGGGGGAGATGTGGTGTGCAACGCCCCGCTGGGATGTGTATGGTTCGATTGGCTGGAAAAAAACACATGACCTCGTTTTACATAGAACACGTTTCCGTTTTTAGCTATGTCTTCAGCTCTCATAGGAATAGGACGGCGCTCGCCGTGGCCAAACACTCAGCGAAATTAGTCTATTTCTGCACAGAGAAACCTCTATATTAGCTGTATCCCTTTCCAATTAAGTTAATTAGGATTTGAAGGAATTTTAAAAGCACATCTACCCTGTAAAGTCAGGGGGGAAGGGGGGGGGGGGGGCGCGCGGGCAAACACAGACAAGCTCTTCTATAAAGAACAATGGTTTAAAATTCCCAAGACTTAGTGTAGACATTGCACTGCAAAATCTTTATTATTAATCAGTGTTCTATTGAATATTTCCTGATATTGGGCAAGGCCTGAACTTATATTGGATACACATCATTTCGAGTAACTGCAGGTCTCTTTGTTAGGTGGCAAAACTCCACTTTTATTATCTGTATACATTCAGATAGGTGTTTCATTTCAATTACCCCCCATTCATTCTAGTGTTGATATATCACTATCCGAACTTGCAGTAAATTACAATCCAGCAATCTTGTAGTCATGCACAGGTTGTTTTGTTGCCATAAATACCGTTATTATACGAAAACATAACAGATACGCGTTTTTTTGGACTTTTTGACGCACCCAGCTTTGTTCATGTGACGCAGCATCCACATAAATCTTAAACGAGCAATTCTAGTAGTCACCGACAGTGAAGTGATAGGTTGCAAAAAATACCGTGTATTATAACGAAAACAAACAGATACGTGTTTTTTGAGGTTCTTTTGATCGCACCCGAGCTTTGTTCATTGACGCAGCATTCTACAGTAAATCTTAAAACAGTCAATTCTATAGTCACCGACAGGTGAATTGAAAGGAGCAAAAAATACCTGTGTATTATCGAAAACATAACAGATTATGTGTTGTATTTGACTTTGCGCACCCAGCTTTTGTTCCATTGACGCAGCATCCTCGTAAATCTAAAACGAGCAATTCTTAGTCACCACAGGGTGATTGAAAGGTGCAAAAAATATCCCCCCCGTGTATTATACGAAACATAACAGATACGTGTTTTTTTGCAGCTTTTGCCCAGTCCAGATTTGGTTGATAGACACCTTGCAGTTAAATTGAATCCAGCAATTTTGTTTTGATTATGAAGGGATTTGAGAAAGCTTGTGATTTTGCCTTCTTTAATCAAAGAGACTTTCCAAAACTATTCCATACCTCTCAGATTTTTATATTCTGAACATGGAGCAAAATGCAGGTGGTAAGCGAGCATAGAGGGGTAGGACATGGAGGTAGAGGAAGAGAGAAGGTGCCTCCTTCCAAGCTGCGACAACACGCATGCTCAGCGATCGTCAGTTGCAGACCTGTCAGGCTGCCATCGCTGGGTCAGGGCCCCTGTGAATCTTAGTTAACCGACATCGTCGCCATCCTGTCCTTCATGGTTAATGCAACCTGCATCTAGCTGTCTTACCTCCCGTCGTCCTCCCCAGTCACGAAGGTCCACAAATGACGTCATCAGCATCATCAGCATCCGTCAACATAAGCGAGCCTAAAAATATGTCCAACTCGTGTACCCACCACTGTGGATAATCCATTGTCTCAAGAAGACCTCTTTGAAATGACAAAATGCGGTTGGGGGGGGTATTATATAGGGGGGGGGGTGGGAGGGGGGTGGGGGGTGGTGGGTGGGGGGGGGGGGGGTGGGGGGGGGGGTGGTGGTCAGAAAGGCATGTTAAAAGATCAAGAGGATGATTTTAGTCTGGCCTCTGACGCCCAGTTGAGTATCCCTTCAGAGTAGTGAAGGAAGCCGGTCAATAGGCAACAATATCCGGGCAGTGTGCGCATACGCCTTAGCTAGAGTGCCCCTGCTTGTACCGCAGCTTATGGATGCAGAAAGTCAGGACGACCAAGTCACCTGTGTTGATGATGATGAATATGACGACATTGCGATCCATCCTGGTCTTTCCGCAATTTGCTTGTGAGCGCGTCATCAGTGACGAGGAGTAAGACGATGGGTACTGTCAATACAGAGGTCCCGCCACATAAAGGGAGTAGGGCGATTCCTAGAGTCCGCTGGAAAATTATTCCGCAAGCGCCACGGTCAGCGCAAACCCCGCTCCTCGACTATCGCCGTCAAAAAGGTCCAGGACCTCTCAAAGCCTGGGCCTTCTTTGAGCGAAGCTCTGATTCACCCCAAGCGATGTCATTATATGCACCATTGGCTAAACGCAAGTAGAGCAAGAACCTTAAGTGGTTAACCAGCCACCAACATGTCTAGTCAAGAAAAACATGCAGTCGAATGCATGAGTTGAAATGGAGGAAAACACTTTGCCAAAAAAGGCCAGACCGACGCCGGGACTGCCAACCACTGTCCACACGCTCTGTCTCCGCTCCATGCCTCCTCCACCACACCAGCGTTTCTCTCAGCTGCCCATGTCACCCTGCGAGTCCATGATCAGGGATCTAGCCTCCGCTTCAGCCTCCACGCGCATAAGTACCACCAGCACCAACCATAGACCCACCCTATATCCCCTCTCCTTCCGCCAGTATTGACGACCTGCAACACCGTACAGGCGCCATCTACACCAGCCTTCTGTCCCTTCCAGGTTTGGGGAGCAGAAGAAACACTTTAACCCAAACCATCCAAAGCAAAAGCCTGAATCGGCATTTGCCATTCTTTTGCCTTGGAAATGTTGTCCTTCCGTCCTGGTGGGACACAGATGGATCGCCCACGTCATGGCCCGAGCTGCCCCGATACCAGATGCGGAGCATGGCATTCTTTGCCAGAAAAGCCGTCCCTGCCCTGGCCAGCCACGTGTCAACAAAATTTCAAGCGCGTTGACTGTATCTGTGTTCCGGAAAAGTCCATCTCCACCACCTAATAATAAAAAACAAAGAAATAAAACCCAAAGAAAAAAACAAACCAAGAAAAAAAAAAAAAATAACAAAGACCCAAAACAAAATAAAAAAAACAAACCCCAAAAAAAAGACACTATGCGACTAAGTAAGCACGTCCAAGGCCGCTATATTTCTGTGACAGCTCACTGGTTGGAGCTGTGGATGTCTCTGGGGGTGACGTGCTCTCAGGGCTCGCGCACGCGTTCAAAACGCAGATTGTGCAGGGCTCAATCCCCTAAGGTCCTTCTGGGTGCATACACGTTGCCAGAGACACTAGGCCGTGTTGAATATTAATTTCCCCTCTGCCTTGAGACCGTCCACACACAAGTCAGGAGCTGTGGACGGCTCTCCGCAACGAGACCCAGCGCTGGCTGGTGACAACAACCTTGTGCCATGGCAAGGTGTTGTGCGAAAACGGGCGAAATGTGGTGGCCGCCCTTAAGAGTGGTAGGCGGGCGCACATCCCTTTCCTGCCACATGTCATTAACTTTGTCCGTCAGAAATTTTCTAAAGATCTAACCCCGGGTCTGGACTGCCTGCTGAAGAATGGCTCGAGGTCTGGTTCGCACTTCCGTCCGTTTGCACCTTGCTTTCGTCCCGCCTGGCTGCGTTGCAGCGTCGAGCTCGCCTCCCCGTCAACCGTCTCATTGTTGACATGTCAAACACGCTGGAATTCCACCCTCCACAAGCTCCACGATTGTGGGAGCAGCGCAATGCCATTTATTCAGTACGAATTGACATATGGCCTGACAAGCAGCGGTGTCGACCCTCGGTGTTGAGCCACCGAGAGTGGAGGCAGTGACAGAGCTCTGCAGCCATCCTTGCCAGTTTTGAAGAAGCCACCAAAATAGGTCAATGCGGACAATGCCCTTGTCAGCATGAGCATTGTGGTGATCTAGTTCTGGAACAATCGTGGACACTCTGAAACTATCAGGGCCCGCCAGCGACGGGACGAGACGGACGACAGATGCAGACACAGGAGCTTTTCTTCTCCGTCAAATCCAGCACAGGGCCGACAGTTTCTCAATTTATCGTCCTTCATTATGCAGTGGTTCAGGGTCCAAGAGCTAGTGCAAGGCGGCACCTCAGCTCTCAGGGTGCATCATCTGAGCATTCAGGTCCTGTGTTTAGCGTGTGCGGAGGAAGCGGAGGAGGAGGGAGGAGAGGAGGTATTCGCTAGACACCGGTCAGATGGGGAAGATGATTTTTGCTAGTGCCTCTCAACCCAGATGCTTGGTAAACTCAATAGCTCCATCTCTCACATGAGTGCTCTGGATCCTGCCTCGCGCCATTTCTCCAGACATGAAACCTCGCATTAAGGCCATCAAAATGAACAACAGTTACTGGGTGGTCCAACCCTCCTGATCCGCGTACAAAACAACTCCAGCACTTTCCTTCACCCACCCAAATAAAGAGTAAAATTCAGGAAATGGAGCCCTTGCCTGATTGGATTCACTGAGACATCTAGTTGCGTCTGCTCACGTTCATCATATGTCACGGTGAATACAATGCCAGCGACGTGGGACACATTAGATGTGGCCAAGTAGCTGATAGTCGCAGCAGCGGCAGCAGCAGGCAGGGGTGGCAGAAGCCAATGGTGACCTCTGGCAATCTTTAATTACCACCTCACCAACGCATGCAATGCAGGCACACATACAACACTCCAGAGAGCCACTTAAGATCATGGGTGCACTAATATCTGCGTCTCAACACCGATGTTTTTGTATTGTGTTTCCGGACCCAATAAGACTTCTGGGTATCCAAAATGGACGAATGCCCGAGCTGCTCGCCAACGCCATAGAGGTGTTGTCCTGCACAGCAGCCAGCGTCATATCTGAGAGGACCTTCAGCACAGCCGAGAGTCAATTACAGACAAACGCATCCGGCTTCCACAGATAATGTGGATCGTTTGGACTTTCATCAAGATGAAATCAGGCATGGAATCTCTGTATGATAGTTGTGGCCCCAATTGCCGAGGTCACCGATTAGTTGCTGTCTACTTCACCATTCCTCTCCAAACAGAATGGTCCCTTGAAAAAAGATCTTATTTTTAAAAGATCATTTCTTTACATAACAACAATTTTGTATTCTCAATTCCCACAGTTCTTTTGCGGTTTTGTGTGGAGGAACTAAAAGATACCAGGTTTCATGACAAAACCATATCCATTTACTCACTTCATCTTTAGAATTTTTCACATTGTCAATGTTTGGGTCATGTTGTGGCCGTCACAATTTTTAACAGTGGCTTAGAAGTCATATTTATAAATTTTTTTGGGTCATGTTGCTTGAGATACGCAATAATCATGGTCCTTTGGAACAAAATGTGGCTTTCTAAGTGCATTTCTCCTTCACAATTTTTAACAGATGCTTGAGAATTAATATTTATAATGTTTTTGGAGTCATGTTGCTGTGGATAAAGCTATAATCATGGTCCTTTGGAACAAAATGTGGCTTCTAATAGGTGGCTGTTAATTCCAGCCTCTCCAGCCCTGTTTGGGTGTTAGAATGAATGTGTTGTGCTCTCCCATGAGACTTTGAATGGTCAGCGAGATGATCGACTTATCGACTATCGAAAACCTTATGCGATGGTGGCCGACTATCGACTTCTTACTCGATTCGATAGCCAACGTAATCTCTCAACACTATTCATCAAATATTAAAAAATTCTGCCCGTTTTGGTTTTAGCTGCTCACTTTAGTGACCCTTTTTTACAGCTCACCCCCAGGGGATACAACCCAGGCTGGACTTCTCAGTCCTTGTCAGACATGCTCAGACATCCCCTCTCCTATCAAGCAGCTATGAGTGTTAAACCCCCGGGTGCTGTCATTCTACCCCTGTCCTCTGTACCCCTTAGTAATTATCAAACAGGGAAAATAAATAAAAAAAAAAACCTCAATGAGGTTGTGATTGATAAAGAGAAAAAAAAAAACGGTTTGGGTTTCCCCCGCGGGGATTTAAAACCAAGACCCTGGTTGTTTTGAGTAAAAATTTTTCCTGGTATTTCCAGTTTATACATAAACAGACCTTTTCTGAATAGGAAAAAACACACCTGGGTGTCACCCGCTTGGTACATTTTTGAATTAAAAAAATCACACACGCCTTTTCTGAGCCACAGAGCGGGATGCAAGGTATGAAAGGCTTCAAAGTGGCATTTCTCCTTCACAATTTTAAACAGTGTGAAAAAGCCCATATTTATAATTTTTTGGGGTATGTTGCTGTGGATACAGCAAAAATCTGGCCCTTTTGGGAAACGAAATGGGGCTTCTAATGGCATTTTCCTTCACTTTTTTAAACAGTGGCTGAAAAGTCTTTTTTTATAATTTTTTGGGTCATGCTGCTTTGAAAATCAGCAATACTCAGGTCCTATTCAAAAAAAGTTGTTTCAAAATAGACATTTGTTCTTCACTTGTCAAAAGGGGTCATGGGTCATGTTTTGAATGGGGGGATTCCATCCGATTTAAAAATGTGTTTTTTTGAATTAAACTACTAAAAAAATTGCTGTACAAAAAACTGTTAAAAAAAATTTCCCCTGGTTGTACAGGGGGTACAGGAAACTTTACCAGATGAGGTTATTCAGAGGAAAGGGGATTTGAGCCGGACGAGAACAAATACAGAGACCAATTTCCTCCAGCACGTTTAGTAAAAAGAGAAAAAAAATGCCCAAGATAAAGGGCACCCGGGTGTAAAGGAGCGTTTAAACCACCGTATTTCCAAGTAAGCTCAATTTGGGCCACACCCTTTGGGGGGCAAAACGTCCCGGATTTACTGGTACTGAGGAGGTGGGGTTTTCACACTTCCATTGCACTCGCTTCGCACGAAGTTTTTGTTGCGCGTCTTCAGGGGTTTTTTAAACCCCGTTTTTTTGTGCGGACGCCAGGGGCTTCACCGCACCCACTGTAACTCCCGGCCCCGGGTCTTCTGTGGCCCCGGACAGGTTAGTAATGTCCAGTGAAACTAAAAGGTGGTTTAAAGTACTTTTTCCGGGGACTTTTTTAAATGTGGGGGTCATACAGGTTTGGGGTCATGCTGTGGCCCCGCGGGATACAATGTCATTTAATAAAATGGTGGTTAAAAAACTCCTTTTTTTGGCACTTTTTAATTGTGGTTCATTGCAGGTTTTGGGCTCATGCTGCTTTTAAAGGCAGGGGTATTCAATGCCAGTTCAAGTAAAAAGAGGTTCAACATACTGCCTTTGGCACTTTTTTAATTTTTGGGGGGTGCGGTTTAAGGGTCATGCTGTGGTACAAGACAGGGTTGTAATGGTGTGTTTACTTTTTTTTTTGGGCTTTTATGCCAAGTGTTGTGCCTAAGATGTAGCAGGTATCCATTTGATGTTGTGGGTTTTTTTCCAGCCCCTCCGCCCTGTTTGGGTGTAGAATGAAGGTGTTGTTGCTCTCCCATAGACTTTAATGGGCATCGGAGTGATTACTATGCTACGAAAACCTTTTCGATGGGGGCCCCACTATCGACTATCGATCATGTCGAAAGCCAAGTAACCTCAACATATTATATTTTTAAAATTCTGACCTTTTTGTTTTAGCTGCTCCCTTTTTTGATTTGTTTACAGCCTTTTCCGGGGATACGCAGGGCTGGAGCTTCTCAGTCCTTGCAAATGCTAGACATCCCCCTTTCCCATCAAGCAGCTACTGAGTGTTCAAACCCGGGTGCTGTCTTCTTCTCCTGTCCTCTGTATCCTGTAAAATTTGTCAAACAGGCAAAAAAAAAAAAAAAAGAAACCTCAATGAGGTCTGTGCATTGAAAAGGAAAAAAAAAAACGGTTTGGTTCCTGCAGGGGGTTTGAACCAAGGACCCCCGGGTGCTTTAGGTAAAAACTTTTTCCTCGAGTATCCCCGCCTTTTTCCTAAACACCCCCAATAGGGGCCCCCCGGGGATGTCATCCGCTGGGACATAAGCAAAAACAAACACCCCCTTTTTCTGAGCACACAGAGTGGGTGCAGGAGGTAGAAATAGATTCGACAACCCGTAAGCCTTTAAAAGGTATCGTCTAAAATTTTTTTTTACTCTTTTTTAAAACAACAAATTTTAAAATCAGGGCCCTGCGCCCATTGGCAGAGATAGGCGATCGCCTGGGGCCGCTCGCTGTCAATAGGGGGCGAGGGAGGGGCCGGGCTCAGTAGCGAGGGCCCGCTCCCCTCATGGCGCTCCCCGCGTATCTCAATAAAATGTCAAAAGAGTGTTTCCCCCCGCCCCCCTCCTTCCTCCTGGTGCC
>JAODAL010022835.1:0-63886 GCA_025379985.1 Phyllomedusa bahiana | reverse complement strand
AAAAAAACACTCTGAACTATCAGTTGGCCATGCTGCACACGTGAGCCTAATTAATGGTTCATTTCGAGCTGTCTATAAAGCTGAGTTTGACTGGGTGTCTGGCGCAGAGTATACTGTTAGCTGAGAGCTTGTGTTTTGTGAGGTGACTGCATTCTGTTTCTAGCACTTAGTCCCATTTTGGTGAGTTTTTTGTTCCCAGTTAGTAAGAAATCTGTTTGTCTTTAGTTCTCTGTTGCTCCTGTTCTGCCTCATCTCAGGTTTTTAATGTGTTCTATTTCTCAATTCTTTATAATGGTTATGTGGTATTTTGTTTAGGGTCAGCATAGCTGAGCGGCATTGATAGGGATATTGTCAAGGGTAGAACAGAGCATGGGGGAAATGGGGCCATTGTTATCATCTATCTTGCTGTCTGTCATTCATTGGTAAGTCCCTACATTTATTTTTGATACACGCTTCATATTATTTGCATGCGACTGCTCATTGATAGGGATGAACGATTGTGTCAACTATCGTTATCGATTCGATAGTCGATATCGGCAATTATCATGACGATTTCCGATAGTCGATAACAGATTATCGCCAATGACCATTACAGTTTATGGGAGAGGAACAACACCTTCATTCTTACACCCAAACAGGGCTGGAGAAGCTGGAATTAACATCCACAACAGTAAACTGGATACGTGCTACCTCTTAGGTAACACAATTAGGCAACAAGAGTCACAGAAAAAAAGTCACAGACTATTCACTATCCCTGTCTTGTACCACAGCCTGACCCTTAAACCTGCATGACCCACAAATTAAAAAGTGCCAGAAGGAAAGTTTTATTTGAACCATCATTTTACTTGAACTGGACATTGACTATCCCTGTCCTGGGCCAAAGCATGAGCCCCAAACCTGCATGACCCCAGATTAAAAAAGTGGCGGAAAAAGGAGTCTTTCAACCACCATTTTACTTAAACTGGACATTGACTATCCCTGTCCTGGGCCACAGCATGAGCCCCAAACCTGCATGGCCCCAGATTAAAAAAGTGGCGGAAAAAGGAGTCTTTCAACCACCATTTTAGTTGAACAGGACATTGACTATCCCTGTCCTGGACCGCAGCATGACTCTTAAATCTGCATGACCCACAGATTAAAAAGTGCCGGAAAAAGGAGTCTTTGAATCACCATTTTAGCTGAACTGGACATTGACTATCCCTGTCCTGGACCGCAGCATGACTCTTAAATCTGCATGACCCACAGATTAAAAAAGTGCCGGAACAAGGAATCTTTGAACCATCATTTTAGTTGAACAAGACATTGACTATGCCTGTCCTGAACCGCAGCATGATGCATGTAGCATTAACCACTGAAGAATAGATTGGCGACGCTGTTTGTTACTGAGATTCACAGGGCACCGACCCAGCGATGACAGGCCTGACGGTCCTGCAACCGAAGATCCGTTGGCTTGCGTGTTGTTGCCAGCACTGGAAGGAGAACCTTCTCTCATACCTACAACTCCATGTCCTACACCCCTCTTTGCTCGCTTACCACCTGCATTTCGCTCCATGTTCAGAAAGATAAAAATTTAAAAAGGTATGGAAGAGTTTTTGACAGTCTCTAATATCCCTCTAATTTCCAACAGCCAACTAGGATTAGAAACAAAATTGTTTCTATCGAATACCTGTGAATTGCGGTCTGGTGGAAGAACCGTTTTGACAAAATCAACAGTGTTCTTCCTTCAGTCTCAGGGATTTACAAAAGCCCAGTAGGACTAGGAATTGATAGTTTTCAACAAACTATCATACAAGTGCGCTATCTGCACCAAACTGAGATTCACCGAGTGCAATAAAACTATTCAAAAGTTAAACGGATGAGAAACTGCGTTTTTTGCAGCAATGACAAACGAGAACAGTTACTAGAAAATTTCTGTATACTAATTTAAGTACAAGATTGCTCTTTGAACAAAACTGGGCTGCACTAAAGTGAAATACAGCTATTTAAAAGTTATACGGATAAGAAAAGGTGGTCTTTGCACCAATGAAATACACCAACAGTTACTAGAAAATTTCTGTATCCTAATTTAAGTACAAGGTGGCTCTTTGAATGAAACTGGGCTGCACTAAGTGAAAAACAGCTATTTAAACGTTATACGGATAACAAAAGGTGGTTTTTGCACCAATGAAATACACCAACATTTACTAGAAAATTTCTGTATCCTAATGTAAGTACAAGGTGGCTCTGTGAACAAAACTGGGCTGCACTAAAGTGAAATACAGCTATTTAAAAGTTATACGGATAAGAAAAGGTGGTTTTTACACCAATGAAATACATCAAAAGTTACTAGAAACTTTCAGTATCCTAATGTAAGTACAAGGTGGCTCTTTGAACAAAACTGGGCTGCACCAAAGTGAAATACAGCTATTTAAAAGTTATACGGATAAGAAAAGGTGGTTTTTGCACCAATGAAATACACCAACAGTTACTAGAAAATTTCTGTATCCTAATGTAAGTACAAGGTGGCTCTTTGAACAAAACTGGGCCACACCAAAGTGCAATTTAGCTATTTAAAAGTCATACGGATAAGAAAGGTGGTTTTTGCACCAATGAAATACACCAAAAGTTACTAGAAAATGTATGTATCCTAATTTAAGTACAAGTTGGCTCTTTGAACAAAACTGAGCTCCAATAAAGTGAAATACAGCTATTTAAAAGTTATACGGATAACAAAAGGTGGTTTTTGCACCAATGAAACACATCAACAGTTACTAGAACATGTCTGCATCCTAATTTAAGTACAAGGTGGCTCTTTGAACAAAACTGGGCTACACTAAAGTGAAATACAGCTGTTTCAAAGTTATACGGATAACAAAAGGTGGTTTTTGCACCAATGAAATACACCGACAGTTACTAGAAAATTTCTGTATCCTAATGTAAGTACAAGATGGCTCTTTGAAAAAAAACTGGGATGCAGAAAATAAAAGGTACAATTTCACTTCAGGTGCGAGGTGTGCTGGCCAAAAAGTGGTAAAAAAATGCCATTTCAATGGAGGTTCAAAGCAGAGTCTGGGCTGCACAATATACACCCTCCTTTCCAAAGCCATCCTGTCTGTCTGTATGTCCGACCCCCTTGTCTTCACCCCACGGCTGTACAGCGCTAGATGCTTCTTTAAAAGTCTCTGTCTAACTAAGAACTGAAATTCTCTAATCTACCTATATTCTAATGTTCACAGCTAAAAGCATAGTTGTCTGTATGAATAAAGAGAAGAACTGTGTCTCTGAGATGAGCTGTATTGAGAGAGACGTAGCACACGTCTTGCTCTAGTGAGAGACACTGAAACACTGATACTGAACAGGAAACGCTGTTCCATGCAAAACGAGGTCATGTGATTTTTCCAGCCAATGACAACCATACACATCACAGTCATGACGTCGCAAACCCAGCTCACCCTGCTCTAAGCTCTAAGCTGATTTGTTGGCCGCCAAAATGACAGGAAGCGCCGAAAATGGCGCGATAGTAATAGATTATCTGCAGATTGTTACCTAAAACATCGCATGATCGAAAATTTCCGATCAGTCTAAAAATCGTGCCGAGTTCAACTTTGTCTATTATAATCGCTCATCCCTACTCATTGACTTTATTTCTGTTATAAGTTTTGTTGCAATGTCATCCAGCATCATTATAAAAATAACAATTCTTAGAACTTATTGTTGCTCCTTTTGTCTGGTATCTCGTAGTGGAAATGTATGAGTAAATTGGCAACTGGGTGTTATAATGTTCTTGGCAATGGGGTGTGTTCCTATACTCATTTACTCTGTCAGTGCTGACAATATTAGATTGTATATGAAAACACTTTCTTTACAAAGGGAATGATAATGCCTATTTCTCAATTCATTAATAAATTTACAATATAAATAAGAAAGGAACAGCATAATGCAGAATTGTATGAAAAGGTGCTTTAAAATTGGTGCTGAAAGGTTGTCTTTAAAAATATGTGCCTCTAGCACTTTTCTCCTATGTAATTGACCATGCTTGGTCTTGTGTAGATCCAGCATTGTCACTTGCTGTGTCTGCTGTTACTAAGCAGCAGCTGGAATATATTTTAGTCATTGTTCAGCAATCAGCATGGCTCAGAAATTATTTGTTTGCTCCAGGAAGGGCTTGTCCACCTCCCCGTTTTGGAGTAAAATTATGCTGTAGCGGCATTACACGGAGGTCATTACAGAGGTAAGTTGTTTTTTTTTTTATCTTACAGCTATGGAAAACTACTTTTACCTAAAGGGTTGTCCAGTGCAAGAAACATCATTTGAAAAGGGGCCAGAGTGTAATGACACTGATTGACATGGACGGCAAACAAAACTTATAAGTGGAATGCAAGTAATACAAAGCGTATATCAATAATAAATGTAGGTACTTACCAACAGATAACAGTCATCAAGACAGATGATGACAAGGGAAAGATTGGAGATGGAATGTTAAATGAATCCAGAAGAAAGACACCAAACAGTATGTGAACCTCACAACTAGCCTTCCCTAACTTTGTCCCTAACTTGTCCTTAGCACCAGCTCTAACACTAGACTCCCCAGCCCTGTTCCATCCCTGATATCCCTACCATTGTCCCTCAGCTAAACTGACCCTCACGAAAACAGCACAGAAACAAAAGGCTGTAATTATATGTGATAAGAAAACTAACCAAAGCATGACTGAATGCTAGAAACAGAATGCAAGCAACTCACAAGACACAAGCTCTCAACACAGTATACTCTGCGCCAGCCACCAAGTGAGGCTCAGCTTTTTAGAGGGCTATCAATTAACTATTCCCAATAATTTAGCTCAAATGTGCTACATTGTCAACTGATAGCCCTGAGAGTTGTTTGCGGTGGATGCATAGCAACTGTCTCATCTGATCTAGTAAACAAGAGAGGATGAAATGGCAGAAGGATTCCTGCCATTCATAACATTCCTCCCCATCCTTCCTTGAGGGAAGGCTGAGAAGCCCTTATTCATGGGTTTAAAAGGCTCTTATAAACGGTTGGAATGAACATTCCTTGTTGGCTCCTTAGACCTCTTTTCTGGATCATAATCCTGCCATTGTACAAGATAATGAAGTTGCCTGCCCCACCACTTAGAATCAAGGATCTTCTTGAACACACTTTCAGGCTGGCCATGAACAAGAAAAGGTGTGGACCTGGGGCCAGAGGAAAGGAGACCACAGGTTTGAAAATTAATGGAAGGTCTTGGGAATTTTCATATTTTGTCTCAAATCCAACATTAAGGCAACTAGAACCATACTCTATCTCTTCCCTTAAACTTGCCTGTGGTGGATATCAGCCTTACATTTAGCAAATAAAGCAGCGAAGCCTAAAGCCATATAAACCTTACTTCATATTGATTTAAGACTCCTCACCCTCTGCCTGAGTACTGGAACTTTTAAACCCAGACCAGTAGAGAATATAGCTGCTTTGGGATGTAAACCATAATTGCAGTAAAAGGGAGAAATATTAGTGGAGGCATGACATGAGTTGTTACAGGCAAACGTCACCGAGGGCAAGAACTGACACCAATCATGTGACTCAGAAACTTAACAACAAAGGTTTTACTCCAGTGTCCTATTCAAGCTCTCAGTCTGACCATTAGACTGTGAGTGATTAGCAGCATAAAATTTCCGGGTAATAACCAATTTGGTATAGAAGACCCTCAAAAATCTGGCAACAAATTATATACTCCTGCCAGACACAATATTCTTAGGTAACCAGTGAAGCCTCACCACATGTTGGACAAGATGAGTAGCTAGCCTATCCGCAGATGGCAAGCCACACGTAGGGTACAAAGTGAACCATATTACTGAACCTATCCACAATTACCCATATGGTAAATTGCTTTCCTGACTTAGTCAAATACACAATAAAGTCCATAGATACTTGTGTCAATGGTCTTTTGTAAGTGAATAATAGTGTTAACTGACCAAAGGATAAGGTCCACAGTGTTTTTTTGCAGGCAGAGATGTCACATTCTTCTATAAACCTCTCCTCTTCTCACTTCATAGCCGACGACTAGACACATTGAGACAAGGACTTATATATCTTGGTTACATCTGGGTGACCAGTCATTTTACCATAATAACACTATAAAACAACAGCCAACCTAAGATTCTCAGGAACACACAGAAGCAGAGCTGGTTTCTTCGGAGGATGGGAGACATTGCATAAGCCTCCACATGACTCTGAAGGAAACTGTTTGAAAGTTCATCTGCCTTTAGGGTTTTGGAACCTGACAGGAAGAAAATAACAGAATCAAACTAAGAAAAGAACAGGGTCCATCTAGCCTGCTTGGAATTGAGTCTCTTAGCTGACTAAATATACAGTGTAGACTACAACTGAAAACTTTGCAACCTTAAGCCAAGGCCTCCATAACTCAAAAGCACACTACAAAATTATGTCTGGTTCATGTGTAGTTTGTCCTGCTTCAGTTTTTAGTGTGCCCAAAATGGCTGTGAGGGATTTGTTTGAACTGCATGTCATGTGACCTAGCAGGCTTGACATCACATGCCTTTCTCCAGTGTGCTCACTGCAGTGAAACAAAAAATTGTTTATGTAAAGAGCTGTGAGTAGCTACAACGTAGCATAGTGGTTAGCACTTATACCTTCCAACATAGGGATTTTGGGTTCAAATCCTTGCAGGAATTATACATGTGTTTGTTTTTTGTCTGTTTGTACATACCTGATAGAGGTTTCTTTTTTCTTTTTATTTATTTGCACTGTTTAATCACTAAGACGGACAGAGGAAAGGAGTAGAATGACTGCACCTGGGTTTCAACATTCACTCAACAGTGAGTGTGTGTGATTACTATGCAAGGAAAAGACTGACAGTAGCTGCCTGAGAGGAAAGGTGATGTCTGAACATGTGAGGCAAGACTGAGGAGCTCTAGTCATTGGTCGTATACTCTAAAGATGAGCTGTACGCTATGGATCACTAAGGCAGGAGCTAATACAAAAAATGGTACAGAATTTGTAACAATGATGAATGGTGAAAATGTTTATTACTTAACTTGCAAGCTTCCCATATCAATTTTACTTTGCGGAAATACCACTTTAATCACCAACAATTCTGGATTACCAATATCATAATTTAGGTCTGAAGTAGAAAACTTCCAAGAGAAAAAGTCACATTAGTGCAGCTTATGATCCTGAGGACTTTCCTATGGAAGTACTGCCCAAGTTCCAATATCAGAGGCATCTATCTCAACAACAAACTGTAACTCCACATCAGGGTTTCTATATACGTTAAGGACATTAAGGGTAGAGAATGCCTTAAAGGTCTAAGGTGGCCATTTAGCTGAATGGCAAGTAATTGTAGTGTATAGAATCAGAGCATATGGCTCACCTCTGAAGCGTGTGAATATAACAGCAGATCTTCGTTCTCAATCAGTCCAAATGCTAGCAGCTGCACGGATCCTATGTCCTCGACCATTGGGCATCCATATAGGAAAACCAAGCAATATTATACGATCCAGCAAATAATGCAAAGGACTGAAAAATTTATTTAAACTAAAGGTATAAGAGTACAGGGGCTGAAAAAGTAGCTACACACGTAGCCAACGCATTTCGGGCGTGCGCCCTTGTTCACAGCCATTTAGCTGGGTTGGCGTCCTTTTTAGTTAGAGCAGTAATTACTGCTAGTATGGAGAAAAAAGATCTTATAAATCTTCTATAACAATTTTCAAAGCCCAAAAATCCCTGCACAGCCCTTAGGGTAGTAGGCAGTGCCCAATCCTGAATAGCTTGCACCTTATCGTGTCCCATAGAAATCACTTCAGAGGAAATGATATAACCCTCGAGGCAGACACTCTCCACCTCAAATTCACACTTCTGTGTCCTGGTGAAAAGGTGATTTTATCTCAATTTAAGCAGTAAGTCTCAAACTTGAACACGGGGTTCCTTCATGGACTAGGAAAAAATCAAAATGTCATCCAAATAAATGACCTCAAAATGACCCGAATACTTCCTGAATCCATCATTCATGAAGTCCTAAAAACAACTGGGGCATTACAAAGCCCAAAAGACATTATCAGATACCCATAATGTACATGCCTTTCCACATTGGATTAAGTCTCTTATACCCCATTCAAAAATGGATTATAAAGGGTCGACCCACGATAACCCAAAATGGCTGGATAAGAAGGGAAAGGGAATAATAATAAGTAAAGTGTCTCACACTGCATACTTACCACTGATAGCTTGAGACTTTACGTGTGGAGCTTTGCAGATCCTCTTTTAGGGTAGTGCCATCTAACATACAAATGCCAAAGGGCTCTTCCAAAGGCACAAGTTCTATACCCACTTCCTGAGCCAAACCAAAATCCATGAAATCTGCTTCAGGTCCACTAACCATAAATGCATGCATAGGTTAGAAACCATCTTCCATTCTATCCTGGAGGGCAACAATAAAATATTCTTAGGAGAAAAATTATGTTTGCCTAGAAGAACCTCCCTTTTATCTCCTAGGCTGGAAAGTTTCATGGTTTGAGGGTACATTCCCAAGCAAAATAACCATTTTTACCAAAATATAAACAAAGACCCAAAAATCTCCTCCTGTTGTTCCCTGGCTTAGAGAGTCTATGACTCTAAGGGGACCAGTTTGCATTGATTTAACCTTCTCAGAATGACATAGATCACCCTTGTTCTCTGACCTTCTCTCTTTAAACTATTGGTCGAATTTAATGGCCAGGGAAATTAAACCGTTTAGATAGTGACAAAGAGGGAATTGTACCACAGCGACACAGCTGTCTGGACCTCCTCAGAAATACCATTGTGATACCTTATTGGTCTAATTATCAATGACCAGTGTGACATTCTCATTAAAGTCTTTCTTGTACTACTGATGTACCGTATGTCAAATTGGTCCCCTGAGGAGTACTGGCAAACTGAAACATGTCAGAACTTTTTGGTACCTTTTAATGGCAAGTGTAGTGGCAAATGTGCAATAAGGACAAGATCTAGACAGTGGCATCCTTTTTGGGGTGGCTACCCTGTATATTTACCTCACAGGGCCATATAGATCAAGCAGGGGCATATAGGATTTATTTTGGGCCAATTCACGTCTTGACTAATTTTACTACACAACAGCACCTTGGTTGTGAATTTTTGTATGTAGTTGATGTCTGTTAGCAGGATTCAAGAGAGATCCACTACTCACTAAAAGTTAGGGATATTTATTTTTTTTGGGATGAAATTTCAGGATGAACATAAAATGTTTTTTATTTTTTTATAAATGAACCAATTGAGACCATCTCTTAACTTTAGTATGCACTTGTCCAACTGTTCAATGTTTCAGTACTTTTTGCACAACTTTCTAATCTCTAACAAGAAGCTTAATGGGAAAATTCACAATAGGTGTTTGATCTCTGAATCACCCAATAAATTTAGGGGATCATTTGAAATTGGGATTTAAACAGTCCTCCTCATCATGCTGTTCACATTTTGTCATCATGATACCAATACAACACCTTACAATTGATCAACAATACCTCGCTATTGGGAAGCTTCAAGCAGGGTGCACTCAGACGGAAGTGGTCACTGAGCTTAGAGTCTTACAGAATGTCATCAGCAGGTTGCAACAGAGATACAGAGAGAATGAAAGACTCACAGAAAGGCAAAGAAGTTCATGTCCTTTGTCTACATCACACACTGATGACAACTTCATTGTAAACAATGTCCTGTGGAACCAGATGATGAATGCCACACAACTCCAGGCATGTTTAAGGGAGTTGAGAAGCAACAAAGTGTCATATCAGACTATTCATAACGAATTATATCGGTGTGGTCTGCATGCTAATTGACCTGAGCACACCACCAGGCACAGGCATCATTATTTTGCAAGGGCCAGGGAGCATCTATGCTGGATGAAGAACTGGATGAAGTGCTGTTCAGTACTGAAAGTCAGTTCAGTCTGAACAGAAATTATGGCCACCTATGATGCTGGAGAAATCAAAGAGAGTGCTATGCATAAGCCAGGTCAGATACCAGTAAGGTACCATAAACTAACACACAGTCTACGCTGATGTAACGGTTATAATTGGTCTATGTGATACTCAGACTCAGAGCACTGTAGATCTGGCAAGGATAAGAGGAAGAGGCAGGCTTCCCCGCTTTCATACTCACCTATTCTCGCTTCCCGCTGTCCTCCTGGTAGCTGGCTTGTGTGTCCCCTCCCTCTAGGGAGTTCTGTAAAACTTAAAAGGACAGTGTGCCGTCAATTTATCGCCTGGCGCTGACCCTGTTTAGTCCTGCCTCTTCCTTCTTGTGGGATCTACAGTGCCTAGAGCCTGAGAGAAAGCGTTGACTAGTGTTCTTGTCTTACCATGTACCTAAATCTCTGCCTTTGTTCTCTGACCACACTCTGTCTGCTGCCTGCCCTGACCTTTCTGCCTAACCCTGACCCCGCGCCTGTCCTACAATTCTGTACCTCACTACACCTTGGCCACCACCGCAAGCAAGTCACATCAGGGGTAGCGACCTAAGGGTCTTTTGCCGCAGCAAGCTCAACACATCTTGCAACGGGCTCCCAGGGCCCCTTAGACTCCACTCCCTGATGTGGCTTACACCACCACTTGTGGAAGTGCAGGGGGTCCACTCTCCAGCGGTTGTTACAGTCCACACCAGCAGCCATTACAGTTAGATCCGGCCATGGATCCGCCATGGTGCTCCTGCTGAAACCTTGAGACATCACAATGATAGTTGCCCAGCAGTCGCAACAAATTTCCCAGCAGTTGCAGCATATTAACCAGCTGACCATCATGATGCACCAACTCCTTGCAGTCCAGCAACCACCTGCTGCTGATTCTCCATCTATGGTTCCTGTGGCATCTATTCACTCTAAGCTGCAGCTCTCCTTGCCAACTAAATATGACTGAAACGTTAAGGCCTGTCGGGGCTTCATTACGCAGTAAATACCAAAACCCACAAGTATATTGGATAAAGAATGCTCCTCAAAAGCCAAAATACAAAAACCAAAGAAGAGGAACTATCGGCCTTTAAAACATAACTTTTAATAAATATAATTGTATAAAATACACATGAGTGCACATACAAAAAAAATATAATGATAATAATGAAAAACACACTCCTTAGAAGGCAAAAGTAGGGGGACAAGGACTCCCAAAAATCCATAGAGCCCCAAGAGGGGCAGCTATTACCCCCTCCCCTAAACACAAACAGGAAAAATCGCCCAATAAGGGCGGTCCTGGCAGGAGCCTGACCCTGCAAACACTAACACTAAGTAAAAACTATAGATCATATCCCAAAATGTTTCGATCATCATAAATAAATCGCATCAGGGGATGATGAGGAGCAGGGACCGACAGGTACAAAAACCAGATGCAATATCAAGTGGCAACTGATGCACAGAAAAGTTACCTCACCATAAACCGCACAAAAGATATACTCACGCAACCTCCAAATGATTACAAAGAGAATGCGAGTTAGGCAGCACAAAATAGGGTTCAGGCATCTACAAAAATAAATGAATGAATAGAGAGCCTTAGATAGGGAACCAAAAACAACTCAAACGAAAATTGCATAATATAGTGAAACATTCATGCATGAATTCACTCACCAATAGCCTCATAGAAGAGTCCTGCAAAACATGATAATGCAGGAACAAATATGTCCCGCACCCTGTAAGGGTGTCCCAGCAGTGGCCAGGTAATGGAGACGCCGAGGGAGCGTGCTGGACTGCACATAAGAGCGCGCGCGATCGCGCCTAAGTGACGTCATAAACAAGCGCGTCATGAGACGCGCGGTCCAGGGTAAGATGCGTCCCTGGTAACGGCGGCGCATGCGCAGAGAGGACCGCCAGCTAAGAATCGCTGGATGCGGACCTGCATAGCTCAAAAGAGGCGCTGTGTAGATGTAACACAGCGCGACAAATGAGGAATACAGAAACGGTATTTTAGCAGGCACATGACTGTCAGATTTATCGATATAGGTAGATCAGAGCAGAGAAACTCAGAATGTAATATAGACATAGTGCAGAGCTAAACGATTAAAGCATTGACAAATGTACAGAATAACAAATAAATGGTTACAGACAAAATATGAACATGAACGGATAAGCGATTACGACATTAGCGAATTACAATAGAAGGAACAAAAATTAGGAATAAAAAAGGAGCTATGGTTAGAAAAGCTATAATTACAAAAAGCAACTGAAGTCAAGATGGTCATTGAGCCCATTAGGGGCGACAGTTTGCAACGTATAAATCCAAAAAGATTCTCTTTGGAGTAAAAGTTAGTCCAAGTTGCCACGTCTTATAGATGGTTGAATACGGTCAATACCGGACCATCGTAGACTTTTTAGATCGCCATCGTGTGCTGAGAGGACATAGCGCGCTACAGGGGTGTCCCTAGCATGGCGAATGTCACCCAAGTGTTCGCCTATTCTACGGCGGAACTGTCTTGCAGTCTTGCCTATATATTGAAGACCACATTTGCACTTGATCTGATAGATGACATGTGTCGTTTTGCAATCAATAAAATGATTGATAGCGAAACTTCTCTTATTTTCTTTATCAGCAAAAGTGACAGTTGGAGCCATGAAAGAGCAGAAAGAGCATGTGCCACAGCGAAAAGACCCTTTCGGTCTCTGCAAACCCGGTCTTCCCCTTCTTGGGAAACACATAGTGGCTTGGTACGAACAGGTCCCGAAGATTTTTTCCCCGTCTGTATGTCACAGAGGGGTATTCACCCACATGATCTTTCAAGTCGGGATCCATACGCAGAATATGCCAATGGCGATTCAATTATTTGCGGACCACTGTAGCCGCATCATCGAAGGTGCCATTAGACGTATAGTCGAATTTTTGATACCCATCAAAGTTCTTTTTATTTAGCAATTCAGACCGATTCGATGAAATCGCATGCTGGTAGGCCTGTCTTAGGATGAAATCCGGGTAGCCTTTCTCTTGAAATCTCTGTCTCATTATAGCTGCTTCCCTCTTAAAATCACACAAACGGGAGCAATTGCGTCTCAAGCGCAAAAATTGCCCCCGAGGTATACCTTTTTTAAGAGGGATGGGGTGATGGCTTTCCCATCGTAGTAGAGAATTGGTAGCTGTAGGTTTGCGGTATACAGTTTGGGGGCCCCGATTTGCCTGTCACTTTTCTGAAAAATCCTCACATCTAGGAAGGAAATACTATCATATTCGAACTCAAAAGTAAATCTTAGATTGTTTGTTGTCATTAAGATGTTGTACCATAGAAGCAAATTCATCTCTTGTACCATTCCATATAATGAGGATATCGTCGATATATCTGAGCCACAAACCAATCTTCTCAGAGAATGGTGGGGGATGATCCCCAAAGACGGTGGAGGCCTCCCACCAGCCAAGATACAGATTGGCATAAGCAGGGGCACAAGCGGAAGTGGCGTTCCGTAATGGGCGGTGTGATGATGTCACACCGCCTGCTCTGGTTTCAAAGACAAGCATTCAGTGGGAGAAAAGGGGAGAGGTGAGTATTATTATATTTTTTTAATTTTTTTTTTTTTTATAAACCTACCTAAATAGTGGGGGTCTCTATATACACCTACTTACCTACTAGGGGACCCTATATACACTTACCTACTGGGGGTCCCTATAAACACCTACCTTACCAGTGGGGGGTCCTATGTACTCCTACCTACTAGGGGCCCCTATATACATCTACCTACCTACTGGGGGGCCCTATATACTCCTACATACCTAACTACTCGGAGGGCCCTATATACACCCACCGACCTACTGGCAAGGGCCCTATATACACCTGCCTACCTACTGGATAGGGCCCTGTATTCACCTACCTAACTACTGAAGGGGCCCTATATACTATCTGAATCTATGAACCTGTTCAACTGTGGGCATTAGATTTAGCGCTTTCTAGCTCTTTAAAAAGCCACAAATTCTGGTCGGTAAACCACTTTTAAAAATGGTTTTTACCGTTTTAGCAGTAATGCACCTGGATTTGCCGTTCAAAATTTTACGGTTGTAGTGCGACATGCCTACAGCATCCCCCCTGATCTCAGGCGCATTATAAAGTGCCTACTGGGGGAGCCTTATATACCTACCTACTGAAGAGACCCTATATACCAACCTATCTATGCTGCTCTTAGGTAGATTCGACCCTAAAAATTAGTCAGATAGGTGAGCAGACTCTCCCTATTAAGTAGGTAAAGCCCCCTTCAGTATAGGGTCCCATTCAACTACCTATTGGAGGAACTATATAACTACCTATTGGGGCGTATATACTTTCCTACTGAGGGGATCCCTATATTGAAGGGGGACTTTACCTACTTAATAGGAAGAGTCAGCCCACTTATCTGACTAATTTGTAGGGTCTAATCTACCTAAAAGGAGCATCTACCTATCTGCCTGCCTCATTTGAGCAAGGGGAGATGGGCTGGCTACTCTATAAGGTGTGTTCCTACCTACTGGTGGCACAAATGAGGCCCTATAGTTGTTTGGGGGAACTTCCACGGTTAGAAATCTAGCCTGTTTGTGTGGTAAATTCTGCAGGGACGAGTTGTGGCCAGGAGAAGATGTCATCATTGTCTGGACTGGATGAAGAAAGAAAAGAGAGAACCTGTGAGTTCCTAAATATAACAGCACAGTAATCATTTATGTGTGCAGAGCCTGTATACACTGGTATTTACCACTGCATGGTCACTTTATGGTGGTAATATACAGTCTGCCGAGCATGTGTACACTGGTAACTACCACCATATGATCACTTTATGGTGGTAATAGTGGTCTTAGTGTAACGGTTTATATTCAGTATCAGTACAATGGTATTATTCAGACCATTTATGGTAGTGATATGTGGTCATGATGTTGTGGTATTATTAGGTGCTTCTATATTGTTGTAATTGACATTATTGGTCTTGGTATACTGATTTGCTTAGTAACAGTATATTGGTATTAGTCACTATATAGTATTGATATGTGGGATATTATTTGGTCTCTGTATATTGTTGCTATTAGTGATATTGGTCTTGTTATACTGGTTTGGTCAGTAACATTATGGTGGTATTAGTCACTACACAGTGGGGACATGTGCTGATACTGTGGCCCTTGTATACGTACTGACCCGCAGAATACTGATAACATGTCAAGTAAACTGTTCAGTATAAAAAAAAACTAAACCCAAAAAACAAAGGCACAATTGCATTTTTTTTCCTGTTCACTCCACTTTTTTTTTTGCTTCGGGGGAAGAAAGAGGGAACATATACCTTGGCTGTATTACTTGTTTTTCTTTGGCCCCATTTGAAATAAATTTTGTTCTATTAGACAAGCTCCTTATATATAAATGATTTTCTGCCCTGAGCTATGCCACAGACATCCGTCATGTCAAGTTGGGAACCTGTCTTTGAAAAGTATTGGTCCATTGCCATTGTCTGATGGTATGGGGGCCCAAGCTGAAGTTTTGCACCCAGGCCCATGAGTCTTTAGCTCTGCCCCTAGTCCTTATGACTGCCATGTAGACCTTATACTAGGTACTAGCCCTTCACGGGGCAGGGTCTATTCATTGTCTGTGCCGGAAACTCAGGCACTGTCAGCCTACATTAAAGAGAACCTTCAAAAGGGTTTTATTCGCAAGTCTTCCTCTCCTGCCGGTGCAGGGTTTTTCTCCGTGGAGGAAAAATACTTTTAACTCTGTCCATTCATAGACTATCAGGGTCTCAATAAGATAACCGTGGAGAACCAATATCCACTACCACCAATCTAAGAGCTCTTTGACAGGCTCCGAGGAGCCAAGGTCTTCACGAAGTTAGACTTGCGGGGAGTCTACAACCTTTTTGTGAAGGTGATGAATGGAAGACCGCAGTCAATGCCTGGGACGGTCGCATCGAGTATCTTGTGATGCCCTTAAGCCTATGCAATGCTCCTGCTATGTTTTACGAATTCGTTAACGAGATCTTCAGAGACCTCTAGTACTTTTGTGTCATTGTGTATTTGGACGATATCTTGGTCTTCTTGGACAATCTAGAATCTCACTTACATATGCTAGGTTCTAAGATGTCTATGACGCAATTAGCTCTATGCCAAGCTGGAGAAATGCATCTTCAAATAGACCACCCTGCCTTTTCTTGGTTACATCGTCTTGGACAGGGGACTTGAGATGGATCTTGCAAACTGTCAGCTGTCCTGCAATGGCCTTGATCAGTTGACCTTCTGGCCATACAACGCTCTCTGGGATTTGCCAAGTACTACTGACAGCTTATTACACACTTCTCCAGTGTGGCGGCACCCATTCTGGCGCTTGCTAAGAAGCTTTCTCCTGTCCAAAGTCTGCATTTGCCTCTGCACTTATCCTGTGTCGTCCTGACTCGGAGAAAGCCTTCTTCCTTGATGTTGACTTCTCCTCAGTGGGAAATTCAGAGGTCCTTACTCAGAAGACCCCGAGAGGTAAAACTGTTACTTGTGTTTTTTTCTAAGACCTTAACCCTCAATGAGAGAAACTACACCATTGGAGATCGAGAATAACTGGCCATTAAGTTGGCCTTGGAAGAGTGGCACCACCTGCTGGAAGGGGCTTGCTATCTGATCAACAACTACATGGACCACAAAAATCCGCTTTATCTCAAGGCAGCCCAGCGTCTAAATTCCTGACCATTGATACACAAAGTCCCGAAAAGACTCCTGCTCCAGCGCTGAAGTACAAATAGCAGATTTATTGAATACAAAACATATCTTCACCTAAGATCCACACATGATGCGTGCACTGGGCTACGCGTTTCCAACCTGTAGCGGTTCTTCGTCATGGCCCTGACGAAACCCCCTAGAAACAAAGCTTATAGCTTATATTGTAATACAGCATTCACTGGAGCATGCTGTTTTTGGTGTATAATTCCATTTGCTACTCTCACTATTCAACTCTAACAAAAAATAGAGTGCAACCATCATAAAACCAGTCAGCAATGCCAGTCACTGCCCCCTTAGCAGCTCCATTAAAGATATCTCCAACATACTAGCTAGAGTGCCCAGTTAACAAACATCAGCCATTTTTTATGTCTTAGAAAAGGTCAATGTGATGCCAATTTTCTTTAGCTAGGGAGAGGTCAGCTTCCCTGTATTGTGGTACTTGTAATAAAATTAGTGCATAGTCTACTAAAAAGGGAAATGCTGCTTTGATTTCTTTATAGTAGTTTTTCATGCTACTATAGCAACAGGTAACAATCCAAGGGCCTCCATTATGATGTAGCTGACAACAATTCTTGACCTTAGTAATGTAGTAGCTGGAATAATTGTGCAACATGTGGTGATACACAGTGCTGGTGGATACGACACACAACATAGTACTTCACATTTGTAATGAAATTTTACTTTTAAATTGAAACACAAAAACGAGTTCTTGCCCATGAGTGTATTCCATGCCTTTTGGCTTTCCTCTGCACTTGGCAGGCAGATGTCATAGTGCTATAGCTTGTAATACATCCAATCATCAGGGAGCTGTGTTAGACCAGAGTACTGCTTCAGACAGAGATCTGGAGAGAGAAGAGAGAGGGGGGAAAAGAGAGAGCAAAGTGGAGAGGAGGGGCTGTGAGCCACAAGCAGAGAAAAGTGTTACCATGAGGTTAGCATAGTGAAAACCAGAAGCGGAGAGACAGAGCTGGAAAGTAACAATTGGTAAAGGAGCTTTCCACTGACGTAAATTACATGCAAAAAGGAAAAAAAGCATAATGTGACGGGGATCCTAACATAGACTTCAGCAGCAAGATAATTTCTCCTCTATAGAGTGTCAGGAAAAAAGCCACTAAGTGACAAGTACATCTTTAGCAGGAGCATCACATTCACATCTCCAAAGCAGCCTAGAACAGGTAATTTCCATGTGCAATTCCCCGTCTTTGCTATGCATATATACGTGTATGTACTGTAAATATTTATGTATGTGTATATATATATATATATATATATATATATATATATATATATATTTATATATTTATCACATGTATATGTGTTTACATGCTATTTATTTAGTCTGTCTGTTTTCTGGTTGTATAACATCATGATGGGCTCTGCTAAGCACACGCTTAGCTTTGCCACATCAGCATTTATCTTAAGCTATCTATGTATATTCTTCATATGTATAATGTTATTCATGACAAATGTTCTACTGTTAAATAATGCAAACATATCTAAAAGCAACTTATAGGTAAGAGCACTGCTCATCCTAATATACATTGTTTCTATTGGTTTCTACTATGTTTGCAGTGTGTTCTGTGTTTTGTGCTTTGTTTTGGATATAGGATTTTTCGTCTACTGTAATATTATGATTAAGTGCTGAAAAAAAGTAGCAATTTATTAAATTCTGAGTATAGTTCCATTAAAATAGTTTTTCTAAATATAGCTAACAAATAATAGAAAAAGCAGACAATTAATCAGTTAATGTACTTTTGTATTACTGCCACTATTCATGTACAAATGATCAATATCCCCTACCTAGGGGAGTGAGACAGAAATGTGCATTAATGCTCAGTAAAAGTGCCACATTGGTATGCTGTAGACACATTCAATTAAGACACCCAAGGTATTACTGTAAGACCTGTTGTAACATATTTTCACTATCCATGTTAAATGGGTCTAAGCTGCCGGCTACTCAGTGAAGTGCTTGATTTTGTTGTCAAAGACTCTTGTGTAACTGGGAACAGTAGTGTATGCTAACCATGGTGATAATAATCAGCAACGATTAACCACAGATTTACATGACAGCATGTACTCCTCTTCTTCAGAAACTTCTTAGTTTCCATAGGTACAATAGTCCCTGTCTTAGTATTGTCTAATGTAACAGATACTATAAATGTCTAGTTTATAAGTGTATGAAACACAGCATTCTTGTTAGCTGTCTGCATATTCTCTAACCTACCTGTGATATTGCAGTGTAATATATAATAAATATTTTATAGTATACATCTAGCAGTTTGTAGCCAATCTTTCTTTTTGATACTTTATACTGACTAAAACCTATATAAAAAAGACACAATTTGAAGGGAAGGTGTTGCAATCAAGGTGTTGTAATTTCATTATTGTGAATCGAGTGAATCATAAATATGCATGGTAATAGTAATATGCTGCCATTATTATAGTTGAAATATTCACCCATTGAAGGGTAGGAAAAAGCTTTTAATGTTAGACTATTGAATGGCAATTTGGCCATTGATAAAAAGGCAACAGCTGATTCACTAACATTCTTCTCATACTTACCAAATGGATGCCGGCATGTTCACAAACTGTCTACAAGAGTCTTTAGTAAATTTCATATAAATATTTTATTATTTTTTCACTGGGTGTTCCAGATAAAAATGGAAAGTAAACACAGAAAATTAGTGGTCTAAGAGCATGTACTAAAATAAGCAAATATTAGCCACTTTTTCAGTTCTGATCCCCTGTTATGATAGAGCTAACCTTTAAACTTCAGATCAAAAAAATCTTATATCTCCCTTTAAAATAGTGTAGTTTTTTTTAAAAGCCTCTTTGACAATTTATGTTCACTATCACCTAGCATCACATAGGTCTAGAAGGAAAATCTACAACATGACCTTAAAGGATTGACCTAGTATACTGCAGAAACAATATTCATTGCTTCAGTTTTAACTAATCTTTTAAAGCAAAGCTGGGAAGATGAAGACGTTTGCTATGGAGCCAACAAAGAGAATTACAATTCATATGCTGATCTTTATGTTTCTATGGTTACAGACTACAAATAAACTTCATGTGTAGTCTGGTCCTGCTGACGTTTTACTTCCTTTTATCACCCTGTGTTTACAGAGCAGTTGGTGTAACATTGTGTCTGTGGGTTATGAATACAGAATAGGTTTGTTTTGTGTTATCATGGAGACTTGTAGGTCTGCATAAGAGTTTAGAATAAAAACATACAGTATATCTTCTCAAAATTAATTGTAAAACAGCTCTAGATCAGATTTTTGATGTTTCGGACCAGGCAACCTCAAACTGCGGCCCTCCAGCTGTTGGGAAACTACAACTCCCATCATGCATTTATATACTCTATAACAGTGGGAATGATGGTAGTTTCCCAACAAATGGAGGGCCGCAGTTTGAGGATGCCTGTTTTGGACCAAAAATGGGTCTGGAAGTAAGTCAGGATTTTATAACGTTTTAAAGATATTTTAAATTTATATTGGCATTTATGAGTGCCACATAAAAAATTGGTGCCGGAAAATAAGAATTGTGGGCCTGGAGGAAAACATGTAAGTAAATGGCGTATCTATTGACTCAGTACTAGGAAAACGAGGGTGTTTTTAAATGGAACAGACACTGTTTGAGTTATGGTTACTACTGGAGTTCCCCAGTGGTGAGTACTGGGCCCATTTCTTTTTAATGTGTTTACTAATGACCTTGTAGAGAGCTTATCGACTACAGTTTTCTTTTTACAGATACAAAGCACTACATGGTAATCAACACAAAAGACGATAATATAATATAACATAGGAATTTGGGGAAGTTGGAGGCTTTGGAGAAATGGCATACTTAATTTAATGTGGATAAATGTAAGGTCCTGCACTTGGGTGAAGGACACAAAGGGCGACAGACGCCACTTTTTATGCGCATTTTAATGGTGTAGATTGTGCCTGATTTATAAACCCGCTCTAATGAAGGTCATAAATCAGGTGCATTCTAGCACATAAACGTAAATTCTGGCTCAGGTAAACCACTTTGAAAGTGGTTTACTTGTTCCAGCAGTAATGCGCCTATTGCCATACTGAAGCTATAAATCTATAGCTTCGTATGTTTCTAGTGTGCCTCGCCTCATGCACCCTCCCCTCCCCCAAAACAGGTGCAATACAAAGTGCCACGGGCGCTCTGTAATGCGCCTGATATTGGCGTGCGGGATGTCTGGCGCAGTCCCGTTCATGCATGTTGCCCATAATGTACAATTATACTGGGTAAAATTACTACTGAAAAGACTTGGGGCTAATGGTGGGCAGTAACCTCAAATTTAGTGACCAGTACCAGGGATCTGCTGCTAAGGCAAATAAAATCATAGAGTTCATCAAAAGAGGCATAGATACTAATAACCAACAACAGATGAAACAACAGTGTCCAAGAATTAAGTATGTGTTTTCTCTTTTATTTTTTATGCCCTGACAGACTAGCGAACATTTTATACCATTGGAACATCCCATTAAGTTTGGGGCTGTAGCGTTTTTTGCCTTCTTCTGGATCAACACAGTAGGGATATAGGTCAGACTCGATTGACCTGTGATTTTTTTCAACCTTATTACGTACTATGAAATAAAAATATTTGCAAAAGTACAGTTAGCCTTTTACTCATGATGAGAAAGCAGTGGTATGAATGGAAGGTAGAAGATAGAGCTTGTCAAATACTTTTATAAATCTTAGGTAAGCATATAAGCTCTAAAGCACTGCATAGAGCCAAAATTTTTGGGCAAAAAAAAATATGTCAGCCAGCTTGCATGTCAATTTTTTGATCGCATCCGCAATACGGACCCGACAGGCGCAGAGCAAACACACAGTGGCGATCTCTCATGTGAACGCCGCTGCGTGTTCCTCGTTGCCGGCAGTGATAATCTCACTGCTAATTGTTAGATGCGTCTCTGGGTCCATCCTGTCGGTCCCCGAGACTCATCTAAAAAGCGTACGTTCATACAGAGGCAAATCTCCATGTGAACAAGCCCTTGTACTAATTGTACTAATACTGAAAAATTAACTAAATATTCACAGACCCATTTATTATCATCACATTTTTCCCTGACATTTCAAAAATATTTTGTAATGTAAAAATTACATAGAAGTAAAGCCTATCAAGGAAAATGAATTCCAGCAAAAAAAGGCGAAAAGATAATTTGAATAGCTTACAACAAGAAAGCATTATAGTTTAAAAACTTGGGTGCACTAAGAAAATGAAAATGTGTCTGGTCAAGTAATGGGAAAATGGCCTTGTTTTGAATTTGTCTCCAGTAAAATATATCACGACTCATTTATCAAAACTATCTCTGTTGCCCATAGCAATCAATCAGAGTTCAGCTTTCATTTCCTATACCGCTGTGAAGCAATAAAAGCTGAGCTCCGATTTGTTGCTATAGGCAACAAGAACATACCATACTATACTATTAGACAGTTTTGATAAATGAGGCTCTGTGTGCTAAGTGATTCTTACAGTACAGATTGAAAATGTCATGGTTGGACTGCTGCCAAGGTGATTTCTGAATTGAGTAAGTTCCACTCTTATTTTCAGGGGTTGTCTCACCACTCTGTTTCACAGAGCCAAAAGCAGCTTTCATTCATGCATCCTGTCTCTTCCTGGTCAGGCTGTGCCTGGTTCTATAGCAGTGATTAGCACATTAACTCTGTAGTCAAAGGTCTGCTAACTACTCTGACATGAGAGCGGGAAATGTTTAAGGTCCAGAGAGGCTTCAGAGTTAAACTAAACAAAAGTAAAGGAGACTAACTCCTTTGTTTGAGAGATCAGATAATACTCAAGCTCTCAAGCTGCTGGCAGTTCTGTGTGATGACATCATCCCTGCGATCTGATAAGAAAAACAGCAAGGGAGAGCAGGTCAGTAACATAGAGAAAACTCAGAGCTGATAAAATCACTTTAATCTCCTCAACAGAGAATAATAAACAAAGCAAACTATTTGGAAAACATCTTCATTTACTGTTCCCTACATGTTGAAAACTAATCTTTGAATTGAGACAACTCTTTTAACTACATTGGACAGAATGATTACTATGGATATGCTTAGGGCCGCCAACAGAAATTTCAGGGCCCCATACAACAGAAGCATTTGGGCCCCCTACAAGCCTCGCCCCCAACAACCCCATCACCCTGCCCCCAACAACCACATCATCCCGCCCCCAGAAAAAAAATGCAATTGCACCATTGTATTTGGATTTAGTTCTGGTTGAAAAGACCACCAGATGATCACCACTGTCATGCGAACTGATCAAACCAGTATGCCAAGACCAATATTGCCAAACAACAACAATATACAAAGACCATATAATATCGCAACATCACCACATATCACCACCATAAAGATGTTGAATAATACCATTATACTGTCACTGAAAATAATTCATTACAATAACACCAATATTACTGGCACTCAGTGACCATAAAGTGGTAAATACAGATGTACACAGGAGCTCCACATATAGTACATTTACATTTACTGACTCATAGTTGACGTCTTGTCTGATGAGCCTTTCATGGTCCCTTTTCTTCTGCGTCCACTCCAGACCACTATGATGACTTCTCATGACCCACCCCTTTGCAGAATTCACAACAAAAAACCCTGAGACTCTTACTTTTTTTTTATCATCTTCCTACCTGTGCCGCCCCCCGATGTACACACTCTCCATCCATACTGCCCCAAATGGTAATAATTCCCACTTGGTGCCCTGGTCATTATGTATATAGCCCCCCCCCATAGGTTGATAGGTAGTGGTCCCCCTGTAGATAGGTAGCCGGGTAGTGGGCAGGTAAGGGTACCCCCCATAGGTGGGTGTGTAGGTAGATGGGTAGCCAGGGAGGTAGGTGAGTAGCAGGTAGCCAAGGAGGTAGGTGGGTAGCCAGTCAGGTAGCCAGGGAGGTAAGTGGGTAGGTAGCTGGGTAGCTAGGAAGGTAGGTAGCCGGGCAGCCTGTGGTGTGGGTTGGTAGCCCTATCACACTGTTGAAGGCACGGACAAATGGAGGCAGGCCGGAGGCTGGGACACACGAAGGCAGGCTGGAGGCTGGGACACACAGAGGTAAGGACATACGGAGACTGGGGGGTAGGCAGGGACACACGGAGGCAGGGACACACAGAGGCTGGGACCCACAGCGGCTGGGACACAGAGGCAGGGACACACAGAGGCTGGGACACAGAGGCTGGGGGGGAGGCAGGGACACACGGAGGCTGGAACACACTGAAGCTTGGGGGGAGGCTGGGACACACGGAGCTGGAGGGGAGGCAGGGACACGTCGGAGGCTGGGGGAGGCAGGGACACATGGAGGCTGGGACACAATGAGGTGGGTGTGGAGGCAGGGACACACGGAGGCTGGGGGGCAGAGACACATGGAGGCTGGGACATATGGAGGTTGGGTGGAGGCAGGGACACACGGAGACTGGGACACACGGAGGTTGGGGGGAGGCAGGGACATGCGGAGGCTGGGGGGAGGCAGGGACACACAGAGGCTGGGACAGATGGAGGGGTGGGAGGGAGGCAGTGACACATGGCTATAGGGGGGCCTCCTAAGGATACAGTGTTGTGGGAGAAAAGAGGGATGGCACTGCTGAGAGGAGGCCCATGCTCCCCGGTCACAGCTTGACGTTATACAGTAAAATAGAACATTTTTCCACTTATGTCTAATGAGCTGTAACCGGAGCCGCCGGGACCTCCTCTCTGTCCGCTCAGCGCCGCGATGGGTACTGACCAATGGCAGGCTGTGGGACAGTTTGAATCTGTGAGGCCCTGCCCATGGGGGCGGGGGCTCACTGATTTAGTTAGACGTCCCAGTGGTCCCGCCCACAGACGGAGAGAGGAGAGACGGTTACAGCACGCAGAGATGTTAGTAGACGCAGCTGTGACCGGGAGTGCGAGCCCCTTCCCAGCAGCGCCAGCCCCCTCTCAACAGTGCCGCCGTCCACCTTCGGGCTCTATCGTGAACGCGGCAGTCGGCAGCTCTGTGCATTGTCAGCTATTCTATAATGTGAAATAAGGGGTGCTTGCACTGTTTTCATTGACTGTTGGTATATATTTATGAATAGAGTGTACATACATGCTTTTATAGAATGCTAAGAAAGCACAATAAAGGGATATTTAAGGAGTCAGGAATAGACTGTGAACTATTGCTTATTGGAGTTAACTTGAATCTATTGTGTTAACTACTGGGCGGACAACAAGGCGCCGTGGTATATACTCCTATACATGCGGTTTGTTAATGAAGAGGTTGCCAATATTTTAATAATTCCTACAAAGGCACAGGAAACTTGGTCAAAGTTGAATGAAAGATGAATGCAGCACATTATCAGCAAATACTGGAGGCAAATTTGCACTCATCAGCCTGGAAGCTGCACATGGGACGTACTTGGACATTCCAACTGACAAACGATCCAAAAACACAAGGCCAAGGGCGACTGTCATTGGCTACAGCAGAAAAAAGTGAAGGTTCTGGGAGCGGCCATTCAGGTTCCCGACCCTTCATATCATTGGGGCCACTCTGGGGAATCTCAAGCATGCAGTTCATGCAAGGACAGCCAGGAATTTACAGGAAATGGTAGGTTTTTGCCAAGACGAATGGGCAGCTTTACCATCTGAGACAATAAAGAGCCTCATCCACAACTACCACAAAAGACTTCAAGCTGTCATTGATGTTACAGGGGGCAATATATGGTATTAAGAACTGGGGTATGGGAACTTTTGACCAGGGTCATTTGGATGTTTTTGGTTGTCATTATTATTTAAAAAGAGAAAACACAGTAGTTTGACAATAAACGGCTTTAAACCCAACCAAATAACATGGAGTGGAAAAAAAGGGTTTTTGTAATCATTCAATTCTCTAGAAAAGGCCAAGAAAGCAAAAGTTCTGCCAGGGTATGTAAACTTTTGAGCACAACTGTATAGGTGGTATCTATAGAGGAATATATAGGAGTCTCTATAGATGGTATCTATAGTGGGTATCTATAGAAATCTCTGCAGGGAATCTATTGATATATTTATTTAGAAATTTTTCTCTTTATATTTTATATATTATATTTATATATATATATATTTTATATATATTTTCGGCAAAGACAACATTTTGGGCTCCCCATTGAATTGAACAGTACTATAATATGCTGTTTTCAAGTGATATATGGCAGGGATAGTGGCAATTTTGAAATGTGACCTCCAAAAACCCAAGCTGTGTAGACTACAGCTTGGATTTTCTATGTGTGGATGATTTACAGTTGGATTTTTGAGGATTCTAAATACTGAGGGTGACATGTCTGTATAGGACTGCACCAGTAGTCTGGGGTCTTTTCAGCCCGAAAACTTGCGCAGCCCAGTTCGCTATATTTTTCAATCAGGCGCATGCCAAAATCAGGCGTATTATAAAGCGTCTGTGGCACTTTGTAATACACCTGAGATCGGGGGGCGTGCTGGAGGCATGTCACACTACAACCGTACGATTCTACACATGACCTTTGAATGGCAAATCCAGGTGCATTACTGCTGAAACAGGTAGACCACTTTAAAAGTTGTTGCTTTGTTGCTAGATTTGGCTAATCTATGGGCCTTTCAAAACATAAAAAAAGGTTCATAGATTCAGACGCATTCTACGCTGCTTAATGCGCGCAATAAAATTGGTGCATGGGCAACAAAAATCATAAATGTCTCCCTGAATCCACTTAAAAATCCAACAGTAGAAGTAACCTAAAATTACCAAGAGAGTTTATTGTTCTCTGCGTTATTCAGCATGAAAAAAACATGTACAAATATGTAAATGGACAGTAGAGAGATCTCTTAAGTTATCTTTTTATACTTAGTCCTGTAACCATGACAAGGAGACATCCTCTACATCTGGAGAAAAGAAATGTTCACCACCATAGATTAGGATTTTTTACTTAAGGGCAGTGAGACAATGGAGCTTGCCGTTACAAAATGTTGTAATGTTGGATTTATTGAACAAGTCAATTATTATTGAATAATATAATATTACAGGTTATGGGTGCTAGAGTGTGGAGATAGGATGTCATTCAGTGAAATTCTCTGATTTACATAGTTCCATATATATATATTTCTTTTGTAAATACCGTATATACTCGAGTATAAGCCGAGTTTTTCAGCACAAAAAAATATGCTGAAAAATTTTCCCCTCGCCTTATACTCGAGTCACTGTCGGCACTCAGGCGCTTGCGATGGCCCGAGTTTCTGACAGGGAAGCTTCAGTTATATGTGACTCCTCAGGGGGGGGGATATAACTGAAGGCCGAGTGAGCGCACAGTGTCCGGGCGTTTGCGGGCCCGGGCTTTGTCCCGTCCTTACCATAGCGATTCCCCCGGGGGAGGGCATTTTGGTAAAAGGGATACCTTGGGGGAAGAGCGAGGCTCCGTGTCCGCAGTGGCCCCGGGCGGCCGGCCCCGGGTCCGGAGTTTCCGGCACGGCAGGTGTGTCTCACGCTGCGTGGCGGCCTGATGACGTCACCCGCCGTGCTGAAAAGACCGCGGGAGGGGGACAGGAGGAGGCGGAGCGGGAGGGGAGAGGGAGCAGCGGGGAGTGGGGAAGTGATTTTTTTTTTAAATTTTTTTTAAAACTGTTCCCTCCCTAAGCTGCCTATACCTGCCTCACCCGGCCTATCCTGCCTCAGCTCCCTTACCTGCCTACAGCCGGGCCCCAACCTGTTTCCCTGCCTCAGTGCCTATACCTCCCAAAGCTCCCTTTTCCTGCCTACAGGGGCCCCTTCCTGCCAAACGCTGTTTTAACCTGCCCTATATCTGCCTACAGCTGCAAACTGCCTACACCCGGGGCCCTTTCCCTGTACAGCTGCCAACAGCCGGCCCCTTTACCTGCCCTATACCTCCCTCAGCTGCCTATACCTGCCCTTTACCTGCTCAGCTGTTAACCTGCCCTTTACCTGCCTACACCCTGCCCTATATGAGTATGGGGCCTTACCTGCCTATTACCGGGTTTGGGGGGCCCATTACTGCCTTAAAATTGCTTTAGGGGGGAATTCCTGCCTATCCGGGATATAGGGCCATATATTGCCTATAATTGCCATGGGGGACATTAAACTGCTATGAAAATTTTTATTGTTATCATTTTTATTTTTTAAAATTTCCAGTAGCCGCTGTTTTTTTTACCTGGGTTATACTCGAGTCAATAAGTTTTCCCATTTTTTTGGGGCAAAAGTAGGTCCTGGTTATACTGGGGTGGTTTTACTCGAGTATTTTCGGTTTTTGATTGGACAACACTGAGATATGCAGTTTCTACATGTAAAGTGTCAGTTACAGCTTGTATAACATTGAAAAGTTTGGTTTTTCCCTCAAAAAAAAATCAACCCCAAAGCCTAATGTTTTAAACCGCGGCAAAAAAAGTGAGTAACCCCTAAGTGAAAAGGCAGGATTAGGCCAAAGTGTGGCCCCCATAAATTTTCCAGCGCTGTTTTAAAACTTCTTGGCCTTTTTTGAGTTCACTGGATTTTCCAAAATTTGCTATGGAATTTTCCTTTCTCCTCTTCATGATGAAAAACCAAAAAAAAAACCCCAATGGGGATAAAACAGAGATGTAAAGGAGGAAAATAAAAAACAAAAGAAAGGTTTACCTAAACAAAAAAAACAGGAGGGCAGGAAGGGGCAAAAAGAAGTTTAGGGAAAAAATAAATTGTAAAATAAAGGAAAAAGGGAAAAGCAAGCTGGAGACAAAAATATTTGCTATAGAAAGTAAAACAAAACCCCCAAAATTTTTTTAAAAACTATATAAATAGTAAAAAGATTAAAACAAAAAATGTTGGCCCTTTAAAAAAATCTGGGGAGAGATAGTAGGGGGCGATGAGAAAAAAGCAAAATTTTTAAAACCCCTTTTTTTTCCCCCACTGTTTTACCGAGGGGTTTGCCCTTTCCCTGTTTGAACAGAGGGATGAGGTAAACTCAATTAAAATAGACAAATCCCCAGGTCCAAAAAGGCTTACCCCGTGTCCCAAGGGGTTTAAGCGATGTCTAGATATGCCCTATTTAAAATTTTTGGACTGTCTAATTTTAAGGGGTAGTCTCAAAAAAATTGGCGCATAGCAAATTGGGTGCCAATATTAAAAAGGGGGGAAAAAGTGATCCCGGAAAATAAGGCCCGGGAAGTTAAACCCCTGTTGTAGGTAAAAAAGTTGAAGGTTTTTCGGTGTATCCTGGGTTCTCACTGAAAAAAAAAAGTATAACCCATTTCCAGGTGGGTTTATGAAGGATCGGTCCTGTCAGACTAAATTTTCATAAGCTTCATGAGGGGGAAGTCAGGCTAGACTGGATCGGGGTGAGGCATAGATGTCAATTTTTCTTGATTTTTCTAAAACATTTGTTTTCGGTGCACATAAAAGGTTGGGAAAAAAAATGAGAATGCTTGGCTGGGGGGGGAAAAAAATTTTGCAAGTGGGTAAGAATGGCTCCCCTGATAGAAAAACAAAAGGGTAGTAATTAACGGTACATCTCAGACTGGATCGTGTTTTAAATGGGGTCCCAAGGGTCAGTATTGGGCCCCATCCTCTTTAAAAAATTTTCTTAAGATTTACACGGTTACACAGTGAATATCGATCTTTGCAGACGATACTAAGCTCTCTAAAGTAATTTAACAAATGGGATAATTGTTATTACAAAAGGGATTGGGGTAAGTTGGAGGCCTGGGGGGAAATGAGAGGGTTTAATACAGAAAATGCAAGGTTATGCACATGGGGGGAAAAAATCCATTAATGATTAATGTTAAATGGAAAAAACACTGGGTAAAAGGGGGACATGGAGAAAAGGGGTTTTGGGAATCCTGGTGGATTATAAACTTAATTTAGAGCCCCGTGTCAGACAGCAGTGCCAAAGGGAAATAGGATATGGGGTGCATTTAAAGGGGATAGAGGCAAAATGATGAGAAAAATTTTTCTCCCATTATTCAAGTATGGTTAAACACATGGAATATTGTGTTTCAGTTTTGGGCCGGCACAGGAAAGAATTGTAGGCTTGTACAGGTAAAAAGGGGGGGCAACAAAAATAATAAAAGGACTGGGTGGCTACAGTACCCAGAAAGATTAGCAAGATTTTTGGTTATTTAGTTTGAGAAAAGAAAGGTTTGGGGGGGACATAATAAAATGTTTAAATAATCAAAGGTCAAAATTTTGAGATCTCTCCCAAGATTTATTTTTACCCGGGCTGTAAGAACAAGGGGGCTCCTTTACGTCTTGGGGAACGAAAGTTTTTTTACATAAACTTGAAGGGATTCTTTACTGTAAGGCAGTGAGACTGTGGAACTTCGCCCGGGGGCTTGTCATGGGGAAAATTTAAAAAACCGAGTTCAAAAATGGTTTTGATGCTTTTTGGAGGGTAAAAATATAACAAGTTATGTGACCAGGATTCGGAGAGGGGGCATTGATCCAGGGATTTTTTCTGATTGCCAGATTGGAGTCGGGGAAAAATTTTTCCCTAAAAGAGGGCAATTGGCTTTTAACCCCAAAGGGGGGTTTTTTGGGGCCTTCCCTTGGGAAAAACCCTTTTGCACAAAAAGGCCGAATGGTGGAGTCTTGTTTTTTTTCGGCCTTCAAAACTTGAAAATATGAAACATAAAGTTGGTGGATGTTAGAGACCCGCGCTCCCCCCACTTTCCATGTGAGGATGCCCCCAAAAAGATGTTTAAAGGGGTTTTGGTCGGAGAATTGTTCTGCCGTTCCCTCTCTTTTTTTTTTTAGCAAAGCAGTGGTCGTTTTAGGGGGGGGGTTGGTTTTTTTTTCCGGTAATTATCATTTTAAAATACTGTCCTGATGCCCAGTTTCCAATGGGAGGGGATTATGCTCTACTTCAGTATGTCACAGTACATGTTTGCATTCATGAATCCCTCAATGAGCAGTAGTTCTCCACAGCCGACAGCTCTCATGCAGCCCCAAACCATGACACTTGCACCACCCTGCTTGCCTCTGCGCAAGACACACTTGTCTTTATACTCCTCACCTGGTTGCTGCCACACACCATTGACACCATCTTAACTAAATAGGTTTATCTTGGACTCATCAGATCACAGAACATGACATGTTGTTAATCTACTTGTCTTCGGTTTCCTTCTTGGATGATAGTCATGCAAACCAATTTGATGCAGTGTGCAGTCTGAGCACTGACAGGCTGACCTCCCACCCTTTTAACCTCTGCAGCAATACTGGAAGCACTCATATGTCTATCTTGGCCACTGTGCTGAAGCTCAGTTTCAGGTTGTTGGCAATCTTCTTATAGACTTAGCCATCTTTATGTAGGGCAACAATTCTTCAGATCTTCTTCAATCTTTTTCAATTTTTCAGATCCTCAGTTATTTGCCATGAGGTACCATGTATAACTTCCAGTGACCAGTATGAGAAAGTGTTAGAATGATAATACCAAATTTAACGCATCTGTTCCCCATTCATACCTGAGACAATATAACACTAACCAGTCATAAGACACAATTGACACAATTTGTCCATTTTCACATACTTTTCTTGCTGGCGATTTAAACATTGATGGTTGCTTGTTGAGTTATTTTGAGGGCACACCAAATGTACTCTTTTATACAAGCTGTACATTGACTACTTTACATTGTATCAAAGTGTCATATCTTCAGTGTTGTCCCATGAAAAGATATAACACAATATTTACAAAAATGTGAGGGGTGTACTCACTTGTGATACTGTATAACAGTTGCTATAGGGCCCATAAGTTGAGAGGATCACTCAGGTGAATGAAAATTGTACCTTTTGGTAATAACAAGTTGATAGCTGTCTGCTATCTAGCGTTATGATGTGGATTCTCTGATACATATCGCTATTATTTATATATTCTGTTACCTCTAATTATGTTTCTGTTTTAGTATCTTGTCAATAGAGAATGGGGCCTATTTCATTATGCTTTAGTCCTAGGAATTCTAGTTGCTCCCCTTGATGTAGCTTTTGGATTTTAACAACAATGTTTAATTCAGTCTGGATTTTGCAAATGGTTAAAAAATAAAATTGAAAGTACATTAAAAAGTTGTATAATTTTTCATTATAAACAATAAAGCTTTATTTACATGAAACTGGAAAAGCCCTTTAGGGTGTATCTGTTTGTTCTGTTTGTTTTGTTTCTTAAATGCAATTACAAAATGCAAAGAAGCGTCTTGGGACCTGAAGTCATATGTTTAACATGTTCTTAATCACGTATTCAAAACCTTTTGAGACATGGTTACGGATTACCAGTCTAATCTTATGTGGTGATATAATTGCAAAATGCAAATGCATGCATCTAAAGCAGCAATTCAAAGAATCTATCCCAAGAACTGTTCATGTTTTAAAAATATACTTTGTACATCATAATATTGCTTATTCTTCTACATTATTGTTGAAATATTTGTATCATATTTTTTCTTAGCAATCCTAAACATGACATAATGTCAGTCCACAATGAAAAGGTTTGATTTTCTATAGCTTTATTCCTATAGTATGCAGAGCTGAAAGAGCATAATTTGAACTGGAAAATGTGTGTAATTATGGACCTTTTGCATTGATTAAAACATATAAGGGTCTTGAAGTTGGAGTGAGCACAGAAGAATAAGTTAGAAAGACACATGAAATAGATTTATTGACATACAAATTAACACTGAATCCCAGAGGAGATATACTATTAATAATTCAGTTGGACTTTAGCTATTTACTAAGCAGGACCCTTTGTTTCAAACCATTGGATCCAAGATCAATCAACCTCAAGAGGTGATGACTACATAGTAAACTGCAGATTTGGCTTTATCAACAATCAGTATGCCACAAACATATTGCACTGCAGTAGCACATTTCAAGTATGATTTTTTGACCAACATGTTTTTCCTTATTCTTAAAAAAAACAGTGTTAATGCTTTCATTTAAACACTTTATTTATGTTTTAACTAAGGCGATGGCAACATGACAATTTGGTCAGGTAAAGCTTGACCCCTTAGCAATGCATATTGACATGTATGAAAGCTTTCTTTGTTCCCCATAGCAACCAATCAGAGCTCCCCTTTCATTTTTTCAGAACACTTTAGAAATAAGGGGGTACTTGATTGGTTGCTATGGGCAAAAAAAAAATTTGTAAGTGGTCCTTAGTTTTAAAAACAATGGATTTTCTTTACAGATGACTGTTAGCCCCTTTACAGGCTTATTGCCGGCGAATTGGGGGGAGGGTTTTTGCCCCCCAATTACGCCCCTGCGCGGGGGGGGGGCGGGGCCGGTACCGCCGTAAATAATAAACTGTCACTTTTCCGATTCGCCAGGGGGGGAGAACAAAATTTCCTAGTTCTATGGATAGGGCCACTACGGCTCCAATCCACCCCAAAATAAGCCGTTGAACAAGGCTTAAAAAATTTTTGGGCTATGTTACATGGGTTAATTGGGGGCCATTTTGGGCCCTTTTTACCCGACTGCGCCCCAAGCCATTACGGGAATCCAAGTTCTCATAAAACTAGGATTACTCTCCCTCCCCCTCGTCAATACGTCCGGGGGGAGATAAGTGACATGTCAATTACTCACCCGTTTAGCGCCAAGTAATGCATGTCTGGGGGGCCGATCGGGAGCTCCCGAACCCCGGGCGTAATTACGCCCCAATTATGCCGTTTAAACAACCCTAAAAAAATTTGTGCCTAAGTAAACCAATTGTAATGAAATCTTTTTTTTTTATTTATAAGGACTGATAACTGCTTAGTGTTAAAATTCCACAATCTTTATTGTATAATCCTTAAAATAAGTGGTAAGAAACAGCAAGGCAAGGCAACCAGCTAACGCGTTTCGGGTGTCAACCCTTAATCATAGCATAGATACACACAAAACTGAAGACAATTTAAATGAGAAGAAACCAATCAAGGAATCATGTGGCGTGTGGTCAGTCTGCCCAACAATGGGCGTATCCCACACAAAATGTCCACAATAGCAAGGAACAACATATATATAAAAAATTCAATAAATCATTGCGAAAATTCAAACCTGTTGCAAACCTAGTTTTCGAAGCACTTTGCATCAACACATAAGGAAAACCTTTCTTCATTCAAGTGTTATGGTATAGAAAGGGTTAGGTGTTCGGGTAGGGGTGGGGACAGATGAGCTTTGTTGTTAAAAAGAGAAGCTTACTGGATCTGGCGCCACATGATTCCTTTATTGGTTTCTACTCATTTAAATTGTCTTGAGTTTTGTGTGTAGCTATGCTACGATTAATGGTTGACACCTGAAACGCATAAGCTGGTTGCCTTGCTGTTTCTTACCTCTCATTTTAAGGATTATACAATAAAGATTGTGTAATTTTAAGAATTTTGGTGCTGGATTCTCCATTTTGGAATTAAGTGTATTTTCACACCAGTCACCTGCAGTTTTTTCCATGCACCACCGCAGCACAGAGACTGAATTGAACTTTTCAGGTGAGCTGGCTTTGCATTTTGCTGTTCACATTCACAAAAAGTTAGGGTATTTGGCTTTTGGTTGAAATTTCAGGATGAACATAAAAATCTCTTTTTTAATTGAACTGAATGAGACCATCTCTTAACTATAAAATGCACACGTCCAACTGTTTAATGTTTCAGTAATTTTTGGACAACTTGCTGATCTCTAACAAGGAGCTTAATGGCGAAATTCCCAACAGGTGTTTTATCCCTGAATCGCCCAATAAATTTAGGGGATCAACTTGAATTGAGATTTAAACAGTCCTCCTCAAGTTGTTGACATGTTGACATTATGAGACCAAGACTACACCTTACAATTGATCAACAGTACCTCGCCATTGCAAGACTCCAAACAGGATGTTCTCAGACGGAAGTGGCCACTGAACTTAAAATGTCACAGAGTGTCATCAGGAGGTCTTAACAGAGATACAGAGAGACTGGAAGAGTCACAGAAAGGAGAAAGAAGTGGATGTCTTTTGGATACATCACATACTGATGACTGCTTCATTGTAAACAATGCCATGTGAAACCAGATGATGAATGCCACACAACTCCAAGCATGCTTAAGGGAGGTGAGAGACCACCCAAGTGTCACGTCAGACCATTTACCATTTTAACCATTTACATCAGCATAGTCTGAGTGCTAGATGACCAGCAAGGGTACTTGACCACACCAACAGGCACAGGCATCATCGTCTTGTATGGGCCAGGGAGCATCTACAGTGGAAGAGGGATTAGATCAATGATCCTCAGTACTGTTAAGTGATGTAAGCCGTTTCACTCTGAGCAAAATGATGGCTGCCAACAATGCTCGAGACATCATGTAGAGTGTTATGTATCAGCCACTCTTGTCACCAGACGAGCCTTTGGTGGTGTTACAGTGTAGGCAGATGTGTCTAGTCAATACAGAATTGCCCTACATTTGGTGAATAGTATAGCAACAAGCCTCTACTACTTGAATAACTTAATTAATCCAGTCATTGTGCCTCTGCAAGAACAACACAGGGCTAATTTCATCCTCATGGACGACAATGCTCCAGCTCATCATGGTCGCAGCTTTAGAGATCGGCTGTTGGAGACTGGGGCACCTCACATGGAGAGGCCTGCACTTTCTCCAGACTGATCCCTCTAGAAAGCCTGTGGGTTCAGCTGAGTCGCCGTGTAGACACTCATAACTCTGTACCCCTTAAACTTAATGACCTGAGGGACGCCCTTCAAGAAGAGTAGGATGCCATGTCTCAGCAGTCAATTACTCGACTTATAAACAGCATGAGACGTCGTTGTCAAGCTGTAAATGGTGCTCTATACCACATAACACGACACTAAGACATTGATATTTTTTAATGTGTTTTACCCTCCACTGTTTTTGGCTTTTGTTTCATTAAATTGTTAGAGATGAAAAATCACCATTGCATGCTATCTTAATGGCCTATTCAGATAAATAAATGTGGCCTGAAATTTTCTATAAATTACCCAAGCCAACATCCCTCTTTTGGGAGTATTTTATGTATATTTAAGTAATAAATAATAAGTAGACTGCTTTCTTCTAAAATGAGTGCCACTCCTGTTTGCGGGCTGTGTGATTTTGCAGATCTTTTCTATTCACACCAATAGAGCTGAGCTGTAACAGGCACAAGCCATGCGGTCTTATTTCTTGAAGAAAGCAGCCATGTCTCCTTAAAAAGGACTTGGTATATCTTCTGACTTGTGTTTGAGCAATCCTTGTATTTCCTGTGATATTATATCCCTGGACTATCTTCTCTTGTAACTGTGTTGTGCTATTCATCAGTGTGCAGGAACCAACCCTTAATTGGTAACACCCAGCTGTCAGATTCAGTAATACATTTCTAGAATACCAGAGGAAGAGCACAACATGATGTTATTAGAGAAGATGCTCCAGAATTGTTATAAGAGAGCAGGTTATTACTAAAACAAACATATTAGGAACAGTCTTGTGTGTTCTTTAGCTCTGTACAATCTTTTTAATTATACTTTAGCTCATAAATAAGTATTCTTCACTTGACTGGGAGTTCTGTGAGTCTGTAAATAAGCACACTAAAATAAAGGTTGCAACAAGGGTATTTAAAGTACTTTACTTTAATCCATATAGCATATGCTATGATATAATTCATTTAGTAAGTATTTTATAAGTGGTTTCATAACTGATGTTTTAAAGGGGTGTTCTGGGATCTACCAATGCTCGTTGGTCCATCCGGGCATGATTAAAAATAGAAGACTCAAACTTACCTCCCAGATGCTCATATTTAGTCTCGGCTAGAGGTCCGTATATCCCGGAAGTAGCAGTGAAACGGTCATCGTTCATGTGACAGGTGCAACCAATCACAGGCCACAGAAGTAGCTGCAACTATCACGTGAATGAAACCTTTCACTGCTTTAACAGGGATGAATTGACTAAAAGAGAGTGTTATTCCCATTTCATTAATTAGCTTTAAACATGTAGGAAAAGTCAAATAAAGACTATTACCAAATATATTGCTGGTCTGATTTTGCTTCCTTTCAGAGTTAGAGCAGATCTTATCTCAAGATTTTGTACACCAGCTTCCCTGTTTACTGACCACCTCTCTGCTCTAGCAGAAGTGGCTCGGATCCTGAGGTCACTCCCCGCTATTTATTATAAGCAGAATAGGAGTTTGGTTACATTACTTATTAACAACCTTTAACCCTTTAGAACTCTGTAGGCTTGTAAAATTATGTTCTCCATCAATAATGTCCCTGTAACAGAATCAACTAGGAACAGCAGAAATAATATGCCAATCCCTGCTGTAGAACCATCACAGACTGACCAGCAAGTGTGAGCCTGAATTTAGTTGTGGCTCTGTGAAACAGCATAGTGAAAACAGCACTTTAAAACCTGGGGACAATGATTATTATTAATATTAATTTTAAAGCACTATTAATTCCAGGGCACTGTACATTTGAGAGGGGGGGGGGGGAGGTTTAATCAGTTTATTTGTAATGTTAAAATTCATAAAATACAACATTAATTTATAAACACTGTAGCAATTTCATGGGTACACACTTTGCATACATAACTAGCCACATGCCTAAAAAGTTATTTTCTAGAAAAAAAATATAATGTACAAACACCCAAATACCCATACTGAACAGCACCTAAGTATAATCAAAATCTACAAAAATCATATAATGTATAGTACTTAGCAAAGTCTCACAAAATGAATAATACTATGTGATGCTCAAATAATAACAATGGACAGCGACCGTTCCATACATACAGAAATGTATAAAATAATTGCTATACAACTAATATTAGGATTTTTGATGGCTGCAAACCTTTACTGTCAGGCAATCTACGATGCCCTCTTAAGTAGGGGTCAGCTCAATTGCCAATTCTTTGGCCCAGATTGCAACCCTTAAGACCAAGCCTGGCTGTAACATTTTATTGCTTACTTCAGTACTGGACTGTATAGATTTATGTATTCATTTTGATAACAAATTGCATTAATTTTCCTTTAACTGCACCAGGCTGTTTCAGTTACAGCCCAATCTTTGAACTGTGTCAACTAAAATAATCAGTTTCCTGCCATTAAAGACTTGAAACATAACAGACACTGCAGTATTTATGTATATGAAAGCCACTTGGTCAAGGTCCAAGCTGTTGTTATGATGACCTGTGATGTCAATAATCATGTTCCCATTTACAATAAAAAGCTTACAGTGAAGCTGAAAGACATGTTGTGTGTATTAGAAGGATATGTTTATATGCAAATCTCTGATAATATTAATCTAATTGATGTTTGATAAAAATAATAATAGTAAAACAATTGTTAAAAGTAGATAAAATAAAATGCAAAAAATTACCCTCAAAAAGCACATTGACAAAGCTTCCTAAAAACTAAGAAAAACAAATAAAAAATATAGCACTATACATAGCCCATTGTCTCCTTTATCAGCTATTAATCTGGTTTAATTTCCCTTTCAGTTATTAATCTGTTATATGATGGCTTTGTGCCAATTAATGTTACAGCCATGAACTGGAATTAGAGTGAGTTTTATTATACTTTTGAGAGCTTAAAAAAAGTTGTCCCGATGTAGCTCCAGAAGGAGAGTCAATCATTGCTGGTATCAATGTGTTTAGTGTTCTATTTTGCTTACTTAACCTCTTAACGACGCCCACGGTCTTTTGACGGTGGGTGGTGCATTTAGCGCTTGGCCTATATTTAGCCTGCAACACTAGGCATATATATATTAAGCCTGTATATGTTGGCTATACTTTATCTCAATAAAGATGAAATACAAAAATAGGTATATTATGGCATAAACTTACGTAAACCCCATAAGATCATGATATACAATAACACAGTAGTATACTGTATATGATGAAATTATGATGAAGTTGTCATAAAAGGGCCTACTGTGATTCTATAGTCCAAGGATTCATGTAAACCTGGAGCCAGATCTGAAAGTAGTCAATTTACCCAATCAAAGTAAGTTTAACCCCTTACCGCTGCAACCAGTTTTGACCTTCCTGACAGAACCCCATTTTTGAAATTTGACGTGTCTCTTTATGTGTGAGGAACTTTTTGATACTTTTACCTATCCATGTGATTCAGAGAATGGTTTGGTCTATACAATCCTTGTTTATTTGTAAAAAATATCAAAATATTGTGATAAGTTACAAAAATTTTCAAGGTTCCATTTTCAAGGTTCAAAAATTTTTGCATGTAAGACAGATAGTTGTTTCACACAAAAAAGTTTATAACTAGCGTCTACCATATATCTATTGTAGGTTGGCAGTCGCAGGAACGATATACACCCTATTATTCACTTAAATTTACTGTAACTTCATTCTCTTTTATTTATATAACCATATCCATGTTTTATGACATACAGTTTACCATAAATGTGCAACTTTGTATAAAAATAGGTAACACATTTTTCTTAAAAACCTGCGATATCCAGATATCCTGAAGCATCCATATTAGTCCATGGTATATATCCTCATGATCAATTATTCTTTAGTTAATTATTGTAGCTTATTGAAGGTTGGCATCATTTTTTATATCTTTTTTTTTTTTTTTTACGACATTAGGGGGCTTAGAAATTTAGTAGTAATTATTCACATTTTCAAGAAAATTTGCAACATTTTATAGGGATTAGTCCATTTCTGAAGTGGCTCTGAGGGACCTGGAAGTTAGAAAAATCCATAAATGAAACTACACCCCTTTAAGTACTCAAAACAGTGTTTAAAAAGTGTATTACCCATTTGGTGTTTCACAGTAAAATGGAGGTAAAAATATTTTTTGCAGACTATCAATTTTATCTTTTATTCATTGGAACACTGTAGATGTGACCAGGGAGCTGCAACTCAACATGGATTCCTCCAATTCTGCTATTTTTTAGAAATATCCCATATGTGGCCGTAGTGTGCTATTTGATTCATTTTCTTTATTATTTTGTTTCATTTTCATTATGATCTTATTTAGGCGCCATTACAGGTTTGCAGACACACTAAGGTGCTAAAACTTAATAAACACACCTAGAAAAACCCCATATATAAGACCCCATATATTGAGTAATATATTGAGGGGTGTAGTGAGTATATCGACCCCACAGGTGTTTCACAAATTTTTTTAGCGTTAGACTGTGAAAATGAAAAAAAAACTTTTTTTTTCCAGCAATCTTAGCTGACAATGTTTCATTTTTACAAGTCCTGGGAAAAACACCCTAAAAGTTAGGCAATACCCTATATGTGGTTGTAAAGTTCTGTTTGGGTACATGACAGGGTATACAAGAGAGGGATCGCTATTTGGCTTTTGAAACACAAATTTTGGTGGGTGTGAAGCCCCCAAAGTACCAAAACAGGTGAAATTTTCCAGAAGTCAACCAGGCTTGGATTCAACACCCCCATGGATCTCTTCTAGGGGCTTACAGTTGTTCTGTAGTTTCTTTTAGCATTGGGCCATGAAAATGGTGGGAAAAAAACGCAGTTCCACCATTGTTTTTTGGGCTTAATTTTTACAATGTTCTATATGCGATATAAATGACAGGTTAACTTAATTATGCAGGTCGGTACAATTACAATGATATAAATTTTATATGGCTTTATTACTTTTACACAATAGAAATACATTTCTAAAAAAAATTATAGCAAAACTGACAATTGGTTCGAAACCCCCCAAAATGTCACCCTAATTTTTGGGGGACTTGTGTTGGGAGATAGTGGTATGGCGCTACACACTCAACCAATGAGGAAAAGATATAATAAGAGACTGTGGTGCTTAAACACATCTGAATCCTTTAGGGCAAACAGAGCATGCCCAGAACAAACCAATATTGATACCACTATCCCCCAACTTGGTTCCTCCAAGAATACAGGTCTTTTTACATTTTGGAGTATCGGTCACAGTGTAGATGTCTCGATTGCATGGAGGATATTGACTGCATGAGTACTTTCTCCTAGGACAACAGTCATCACGCGCTATTAGTACAACACCATCAGGTGGAAAGCTATTTTTACTTCTCTTCTACATAAATTTGTGCAGACAATACTACACAATGTGTGCGCTCTGGCATCTCTTTTTGTCTTTTAGCACTATTTAGAAGATCTAACATAATGAAGATTTGGATTTGAACAGCATTTGAAACTGTTAGGACATCTCGTTGTGTTTTTAGATTTTTTTGTGTTGTTTTTTGTAGTCCCTTGCCTCTAATAAAGTTTATATGGGTGTGCAGCCATTTGGTATGTATTCTTTTCTTCTACGTGATAGTACTTGCCTTCCTACATACGGTTTGCACCCCTCTTTCCTTGGAATTTCAGTGTTATTTATACATTAATGAAGATTTAATATTAAAGAAAATGAATCAGATAACTAATACAGATAATGCAAATCCTTAATAAAACAATCATAAAGAGCTGCTGGAAGCTGGAGATCACTTTATAGTTTGAGGCTAGGAACAACGTTGCGTCATATACCTTATACCAGAAAATAGAAGATGGGGCCCTCACCTGATGCCCAAAAGAGCAGCTTTTTCTGGCATGTATGTTGAGAGCAATACAGAACATGTAGTACTACATTGTACTGTAGAGAGGAGCTACTAGACCGCCAATAAATGCATGCACTTCACTAATACAGATAAACAAGTAAATTGTTCAAGAAAATCGGTTGGATCTTCCATCAATCACGTCCTGCATAACACCAGTGTCTGTGACATTGTATGGTTAGGGTAGTGTTAAGAAATACATCTATTCCAAATATTGCCTTGCCAGTGTACACCTATGCTTACGTTTTTTTCAAAAAATGCTTTTGGATGTGCAGAGTCAAATAAAGTTTTTTGTAGTGTTAAGAAATAGCATGCCAGGAAAGACCATTATATGCTGAAAACATTGTTTCCTGAGGCCATTGTAACGTAAGGGACCACTATATTTCTTAATAGCCATGCAGTTTACTGCTGTTAGTTGTAATAAATCGCTCCCTTAGTTATTTTACTATGCAATATGGCACATCAGTAAGGAGGGGATGTATTTTTACTAAAAACATAAGTTATGAGAATATCGGAAAATATATCAACTCATATTATGTGTTAAACCCTAGCAACATTTTTCCACCCCCCCCGGCTCTTTTACATGTACATACATGACCTTTCACAGCCAAGCAGATAGCTGCAGTCCTGGATTTACATGGTACAGTCTTTACCAGATTTCTTAACTAAACTTATTGCTTTCATTAAGATTGATGCTACTATACCAGACTAAGTCATGATCCTGCTACATTTTATCAGCTTCTTTCACTAAAAAAAGCTGTTGTCCTGCTTTATTTTCTGTTTCTGCTCTCCTAAAGGGTGTTATACCCAGAGCTTTTATCTTATTGCTTCTCAGAGCAGCAATGCATCAAGTAGCCAGGAAACATGATTGCAGACCTAGCAATGCACTAGATCATTGCACAAATTTATTTACTGCTTTACAGAAGCAACCCACGTTCTGAATCTTCCATCATATAATTGCTGTATCTTGAATCTTTTATCATTGCAAATAACTTCTCTTGGAAAAGAGAGATAAACAGACTACAGCATGTTAGGTAGAGACCCTGTCACTGGCAAGGAAACATTAAAATAAATCAAAATTTGATAAATAAAATTAAATTTCAAGCTGAATGTTGAGAATAAAAATGGGAACTATGCAGTTTTTACAGAATACAGTGTACTGCATATGGAGACATATGTGAGCTTAAAGTATTTTTACTTGTGAGATGCGTTCATGTATATGTAATCACACCTATAAAGTATCATGGCAATTGTACAAAAGGTGTAAAAAGAAAAAATAAATAAGTATCAAAAGAATAGCACAACCAAACGTTTAAAGAAAATTAAATACATTTGATTGAAAAAATGATTAAAAAGACATAAAGAAAACACATAAGGAAAGGCAGATCACCCATAAAAGCATACCGCGCCCAAATATAACTACCTTGCGTAAGTCACAGCTGGTACATGGCACACACAATGGCATTCATTTACTAATGTTAGTAGTTAATACTAGAGATGGGCGAATTTCTCAAAAATTCGGTTCGGTCAATTCGCCGAATTTTCCGACAAAAATTACTTCGTCCCGAATTACTTCGGCACGAATCGCGTTATAAAAACAGCTATTTCCAGGCTACACAGAGCCTGCAGGGTGCTGTAGAATGTTGTGCCATGCTTAAATATGCAGAGGGAGCTTGGATTGGTCTTCATACAATGTTGTATTTTAGCATGAAACGCAGATGACTGCCGCCGCTCTTAGAATCGCTTCACTATAAAATTCCCTGGGCACTTAAGAGGGCAAAACTGACCAAAAAACTGAAGCGGGAATGTTGCCTGATAAAGTCATGTCAGCGAAAGCTGGAAAAAAACAAGCTGAGAGCTCAGGTGGCAACATTAGTGACAGAGTGTGGAGGTGACGGCGGCAGCCACAGCAGCATGAGGTCAGAGAGTGGCACAATGACATTCTGGAGGTGGCAAAACAGTAATAGGCCACAGAGTGGCACAATGACACAGTATGGAGGTTACGGCAGCAGCCACAGCAGCAGCATGAGGTCAGACAGTGGCACAATGACATTCTGGAGGTGGCTAAAACAGGAGTAGGCCACAGAGTGGCACAATGACAGAGAGTGGAGGTCACGACAGCAGCCACAGCAGCAGCATGAGGTCAGGCAGTGGCACAATCATATTCTGGAGGTGGCAAAACAGTAGTAGGCCACAGAGTGGCACAAAGACACAGTGTGGAGGTCACGACAGCAGCAGCATGAGGTCAGGCAGTGGCACAATGACATTCTGGAGGTGGCTAAAACAGGAGTAGGCCACAGAGTGGCACAATGACAGGAGTGGAGGTCCGACAGCAGCCACAGCAGCAGCATGAGGTCAGGCATGGCACAATCACATTCTGGAGGTGGCTTAAAAAAGGAGTAGGCCACAGAGTGGGCACAAGACAGAGAGTGGAGGTCACGGTAGAGGCAGCATGAGGTCAGGCAGTGGCATAATGACATTCTGGATGTGGCTTAAACAGGAGTAGGCCACAGAGTTGAACAATTACACAGTGTGGAGGTCACGGCAGCAGCAGCAGCATGAGGTCAGACAGTGGCACAATGACATTCTGGAGGTAGCAAAACAGTAGTAGGCACAGAGTGGCACAAAACTCACAGTGTGGAGGTCACGACAGCAGCAGTATGAGGTCAGGCAGTGACACATTGACATTCTGGAGGTGGCAAAACAGTAGTAGGCCACAGAGTGGCACAATCACACAGTGTGGAGGTCATGACAGCAGTAGCATGAGATCAGGCAGTGGCACAATCACATTCTGGAGGTGGCTAAAACAGGAGTAGGCCACAGAGTGGCACAATGACAGAGAGTGGAGGTCACAACAGCAGCCACAGCAGCAGCATGAGGTCAGGCAGTGGCACATCACATTCTGGAGGTGGCAAAACAGTAGTAGGCCACAGAGTGCACAAAAGACACAGTGTGGAGGGCACGGCAGCAGCAGCATGAGGTCAGGCAGTGGCACAATGACATTCTGGAGGTGGCAAAAACAGGAGTAGGCCACAGAGTGGCACAATGAAAGAGAGTGGAGGTCACGATAGAGGCAGCATGAGGTCAGGCAGTGGCATAATGACATTCTGGAGGTGGCTTAAACAGGAGTAGGCCACAGAGTGGCACAATGACACAGTGTGGAGGTTACAGCAGCAGCAGCAGCAGCAGCATGAGGTCAGACAGTGGCACAATGGCATTCTGGAGGTGGCAAAACAGTAGTTTTCCTCACTAGGCGGGTGAAGGAAGCTGCTCATCAGTGACTCCAGACTTAGGTTCTGCTGAGGGGCTGGTATGCTCCTATCCCTCCACCTTACCCCAGCACCCGCGGCAGTAGTAGTGAGCGCGAAGAACCCCCCGGTCAGACTTCAGAGGAGGGACGTGCCGCAATAGGCAGCGGCCAACTGATACGGAGGTTTTCCCTATATATTTGAGTTGTCCTCCCTCTCACAGCTGGGAAAAGGCTCCCTTTTGGACTGTAGCGAGGGTCCTAGGGGGGACCCGAAGTCACCCCTCTGCCGGATAGAGACTAATCGGCGTCACTACCAGGAAATCAGCATCGCGGGCAATCTCACAAGTACCCGAAGGGCTCCCTGCCTCCATCTCCACGTATACCCCACGGTGCTTCGGGCATCTGCCTCTCTTCCTCACTCCATCTACCGCCTCCAGCCTCCTGCTCCTCCTCTCTTGTCACCTGGGTAGAAAATCCACTATTTCACCGGGACAATCTTCTGCTCCAATGTCCCCCTCCTCCTCCTCCCCCTCCCCTTTTCGTCCCACTCATGGGGCCCGGGCGAGATGTATTCGCCACGTCTCAGCCCCTACCCAGACAATTTTTCAGCACGTTCCAGGCATAAGCAGGGGAATGACGTTATCACCCCGTAGTCCGGCGATATAAATAACAAGGCCAAACATCGCATATCAGAGTGGTTGGGGGGGGCCTTTCTGCGCCAACCGAGGGGGGTTTTTCCTGGCTTTGTAGGAAGGATAAATGCATGACATTTTCCGGCCATTTTCAGAATCTTCTGAAATCTGTGAAGACTTCAGGAACCTTTTTCCACAACCAAATTGAACACGGCGCCATGCGGGCGCTGGCCTCCCTCCTCGGTGCAGCAGGGACACCATGTTCCCCCCATTGTCCTCACCATGGTTCCGTTTTGCAGTTGGCCGGAAAAAAACCAAAACCCGATTTCTTGCGCATGACCGGAGCATTTTCCTTCCTGTGTGACTTAGTTCCCCAGGAAACAAGGTGTAGAACTGCGTGACACCACTGTGCCCTACACGGGTGGTATGATGGACATTATTGTGGGGGCTGAGAGGTGGTGGTGGGGGAGGGGGAGGAGGCGGACATTGGCGCAACAGCAGAGTTTGAAAACGTGGAGGAGAAAGCGGGCTTTTCCCTGTCCAAGTGTTGGGTTGCCTGGCGGGAAAAAGCACATTCACCCATGGGCCTAAAGGACAGTCTGGCCCTGACCGTAGTTATAGCTCCAGACACCGCGTTTCCGTGCACCTTGGAAAAAACCCGATAAGTCAAGGACTGGCCCCACTTTCTGTTCTAATATTTAAAGGCTGGTAGCCTTTTGGGAAAAGAAATTATGGTTTGGAACTTCCATCCGGCTGGGAAAAACCCATTTTTTTCTGAAGGTGCGAGTCATCTTTTGGGAAAAGGGAGGGACTGCGACCAACATTTTGGACAGGACAAGTCAGCGCTGCCCCTTGGGAGGTTTGGACACATACTGTTTTCTCTTGCAATCCCTCGCTAAACGCTGCTGGCACATGAGTACGGGGAGAGGAGCATCTGGCCCGGGACAGATGTCAAAGAGAAACACCCCTTCTGCGAGGTGGTGGAGCCTTGACGGGCTGCAATGGCACGTGCCCTCCCCTGCTGCTGCTGCGGCGGGGATGGACCACCACATCTGAGCCACGTTTCTCCCAGGCATCGGGTGGGGACCGTGGTGTTGACGAGGGCCGTGGGGCCAACGTTAGCTCCCTGGCCCCGCTTTACTTTCGCCCCCAATTCTACATTTAAAACCCATAATCGGCTCCTCGGGGTCTTAGCAAAGAACTGCCACACCCCCAAGTCGATTTTACCCCAACGCTCCGCACTGATGACACTGCCGGGCCCCTCCTCGCTGAGCCCCTTTTCCGCTATTTCTTGGACCCGCGAAGCGGGTCTTTTTCCCGTGGCCGCAGGCCCCAACCTCACACGCTGCTTCCTGTGACTCACGGCCCCACAAACCCCCTTGGGCGCGCCGCGCCGAAGCGCAAGCTACCCCTCTTCTCCTGACTATGATAAACCCTTGCCTTCCCCCCCTCCCCAAATGCAGTTGGCTACATCATCATCTATTTTTGTTTTACGTCATGTGTTTTATCACCGTCTTGGTTGCAAGGGTACCCCCCACAACAAAACCTCCCAAGCCATCTCAACATCATACTTGCCCCTACTGCAAAAAGCAGGGGGTATTGGCCCCCCTTTCTTCGCTGCCATAGCGCACTGCCCCCCTCAATTGTTTATCCTCGCATAAGTGGGGCTGACCCCGACCACAAATAACTCTGGTGAGGGAACCGGTGGGGCAGAGCGGGTTGGGACAGGTGAGGCTCCCGGGAAAGCCAACAAGGGTTGTGCGAAAGATCCACCCCATTTTTGTGGGGGGTCAGATGTCACTGGGAGGAAGGGAGACCTAGTCAACCAAACAAGAACCCCTTGGGTTTTAAATCAGCACAGGGCCCCTAGATTACAGCGGCAGTTTGGCCCCACCCAGTGACCCGCTGCGACGTCCCCCTTGCTGTGCTCGACCGGGCCGCTCCGGAATGTTTGTGCCCCTGCCCTCGAGGGAAGAGCCCCGCCACCCCTGTCTGACTCGTTTGTTCTAAAATCTACAGAACTGTTTTGATGAAAAAAAAATCTGATATGATAAATACACACCCTGTTTTAACTCCAAATGAACACACTAAGAAGCTTGGGTAACCCCTTTGGGTATAAATTTCATTCCCCAAATGGGCAGGGAAAAAATTATTGTAGGCCGTTTAAAAGTCTGTGTATTTTAGTGAATAAAAAGCACAAACAGGCTTAATTACCTTTGGTATGAATTTTCTACAAATTTCTTCGTGGCGGTGAAAAACAAAGTTTCTTTTACTGAGTAACAACTGCAAACAATGCTTAAATTAACCCTGGATGTAAATTGAAACCAAACAATTGAACAACCACAAAACCACTTTGTAGCGTGTTACAATGGCGTGTTTTTTACGCTACACAACAAGGGATAAAATTGTAGTTAACCTTCGCTTGTGAATTATGCTACAGGAAAATGTATTTTTTGGCGGGGGAAAAGACGTTTTTTTTGAGTCACCACAGCAGAAAAACAACGCTTAATTAACCCCTGGATGTAAATTGTGCCAAACAATTGACCAACCACAAATACTAGCTTTTTAGCGTGTTACAATGGCATGTTTTTTACGCTACAAACAAGAGAAAAATTGTAATTAACCTTCGTTTGTGAATTATGCTGCAGGAAAATGTATTTTTTTGGGCGGTGAAAAAGAGGGTTTCTTTGTGTCACCACAGCAGCAAAACAACGCTTAATTAACCCCAGAATGAAAAATTCGCAAAAGGAATTGAGCAGCCAAAAATGAAGTGGTATTTGTATTGTAAAAACGCTGTTTCTTTAAATGAATACAACAGGAACAGGCTTAGACCCCCCCTTGGATAATTCAATGTGCTGTGAGCAGTTTAGCATTAACATGTATATGCAGCTGCACGGGACACACACGGGAAACTTCAGATCCAATACCCAAAAATCAGAAATAGAACGTTAAGAGAAGCATGTCTGAGACAAGCTGAGACACCCCCAAAAATCGCTGTATAAAAAATCAGTTCTTCATAAGAGCTATTACAAGCAGCCATGGCAGCACCTTCCCTAATCAGTACAGTGGAGCAGTATGAGCTCCAGCGTCGGCCCGGACTTATAAAAGTGCAGTGGACATCACAGAATCTCGCCGGTCTCTGATTGGTTCATCTCTGCACATGTCATGCAGGCTGTGCCCTTCTTCCTCCCAGAGTTCTTTGCCCCATGTAACGCCATGTGCTCGCAGCCATTTTATCAATAAAAAGCACACTTCGTTCACGCTAAGTACCCCAAACTTCGACTTCGTTCCGAACCGAAGTTTTCCTGAAATTGTAAACGAATTCCACTTCGTTAGAATCGATTCGCCCATCTCTAGTTAATACGGTAGCACCAGAAACAATTTGGCACAGAATGTCACAGAAACACTTATTGTGGGCTTAAGACACTTTCTTAGTTACATAGTTATATAGTTAGTACAGTTGAAAAAAGACACGTGTCCATCAAGTTCAACTGAGGGTGGTGAAAATGTGAGTGAGAGGAGGGAGACAAGGAGTTCCAACCCAGCCTCCCCACTGGTGAATGCCCTGAAACCCACAAGGCAACAACCAATCTGCGCCAGGTAAGACCCCCACCTCTGACCCTAGAGCCATCTTCACACTGCTTGACAGGTGGGCATGGCTTACCGAACAGTGGGTATGGCCTCACAGAAATGTGGGTGTGGGTACAATGTAACAAGCTGATACAAAAAATGTGCTAAAATTCTGCCGTAAAAAAATAAGCCAATAAAAAGGGTGACATGTAAGAACGGGGTTGTGCCCGTTATCTGGCATCATAAAGCTTAGTGGACCTGTTCTATAGATGTATGAATAGTCGCATTCCAAACTTTGGTGTGATAAGCCAAAAGATTTAATGCGCCAAAGATTTGGAGCGTTCTGGGGGCGTGTCGTACTACGTTCATAAATTAGACACATTTAGGATTATTTGACACCAAACTTTGGCTCATAGCAGTTAGAACAGTCAGACCAGGTTAAAGGGGGTCAGCCTCAGCCAGACTTGTTGTATTGGCACTACAATACACCTGTATGTATGACCTGCAGAAGAACATGTTCATACATTCTGGCGCATTCTACACTACCTTAAAGCTATTTAGGACTGGCCTGTCAGTGCCAGGATTCATTCATGTTGCCCAAAGGGTGTAAAAGTTGTACAATTTTAAAGCTGCACCAATTTATCAAGCAGCATGAGCCACTGTGATAAATCTGCTGCAATTTTATACTACCTGTCTAAGTTTACACTGTCTAAATTTTAGTCAGTGATAGTAAATGAGGACCAATGTAATTAAAAATATTATAAGTATATTAATACAACTGAGTAAATACAGAATAGTAATATACAGTGGGTACGGAAAGTATTCAGACTCCTTTCAATTTTTCACTCTCTTTCATTGCAGCCATTGGATAAGATCCAAAAAGTTCATTTTTTTTTGCTGATTAATGCACACTCTGCACCACATCTTGAAAGGAAAAAAACAGAAATTTAGATATTTTTGCAAATTTATCAAACAAGAAAAACTTAAATATTACAAGGCCTTAAAGGGGATTTATCGCTTCATCAGTTCGTGTGTTTTCTTGTACTTTCAGTTTCTCAGTTCCTAAAATCCAGGGGCGTTTCTTCCCCTCCCAGCTGGGTGTTCCTTAACTGACTGGGAATGACATCATCCCCCCCTTCACTGTTTGTGCTCTCTCCCGGTCAGTGTGTTTGTTTGAGATCAGTGGGAGGGGATAGCACATCCCCTCCTCTCTGTCTGAGTCCACATATCACTGTGTCATTCTTCTCCCTATGCAGTCTTATTTTGTAAGAGCTGTTTGTTTACATACCACAGGCCTACATCCAGTCTAGACAGTCTTCTATGATCTCAGAGCACTGATCTCTTCTCCTCTCACAGCTGGAGGTTTGTTACAGTTGAATCCAGTCTTCTATGAACTCATCCAGAGCAGCACAGATCTGTCTCCTTTCTATGTTTACATGCACCAAGGCACAATTTTGCTGTTTCCTGATTGTAGAAGCAGCTGCAGTGTTACTGTGGAGCTGTTGGCTGTTCAGAGTGAAATGTTGCTGACCCCTTATTCTGAGTAAGAGAGGCAGGAATGCATGCTCCCAATAATACGACCGGGGGCCAGACAGAATGTAAATTAGTAGAGCCGTCAGCCAATGAAATGCAAGGAGGTGGAATCCGACCGCCACTGGGGAACAGTGTTTACACAAAACGAAGATAAGGGAGACAGTGAAAACAAGACAGTTGCTTGTTTTGACTGTCCCCTTATTTTGAAGACCATTTAATGTAATGATACAACCCCTTTAAGTATTAAGACCCTTTGCTCAATATCGAGTAGAAGCACCATTTTGGACTAGTACAGCCATGAGTCTTTTTGGGAATGATGCAACAAGTTTTTCACACCTGGATTTGGGGATCCTCTGCCATTCTTCCTTGCAGATCCTCTCCATTTTCCTCAGGTTGGATGGTGAACGTTGGTGGACAGCCATTTTCAAGTCTCTCCAGAGATGCTCAATTGGGTTTAGGTCAGGGCTCTGGCTGAGTTGTTTTGAAGCCACTGCTTTGTTATTTTAGCTGTGTGCTTAGGGTCATTGTCTTGTTGGAAAATTAACCTTCGACCCAGTCAGAGGTCCAGAGCACTCTGGAAGAGGTTTCATCCAGGATATCTCTGTACTTCGCCACATTCATCTTTACTTCAATTGCAACCAGTCTTTCCTGTCCTGTAGCTGAAAAACACCCCCATAACATAAAATGCTCCCAACCACCATGTTTTACTTTTGGGATTGTATTGGGCAGGGGTTGAGCAGTGCCGGGTGTTTTCTCCACACATACTGTACAGCTAGATTTAAAACCACCAAAAAAAATCAATCTTTGTCTCATCAGACCAGAGAATCTTATTTCTCATAGTCTGGGAGTTCTAGATGTGTTTTTTTGCAAACTATATGCGGGCTTTCATATGTCTTGCAATGAGAAGAGACTTCCATCGGCACACTCTGTCATAAAGCCCCGATTGGTGGATGGCTGCAGTGATAGTTGACTTTGTGGAACTTCTCCCATCTCCCTACTGCATCTCTGGAGCTCAGCCACAGTGATCTTGGGGTCCTTCTTTACCTCTCTCACCAAAGCTCTTCTTCCATGATTGATTTGTTTGGCTGGACAGCCAGGTCGAGGAAGAGTTGTGGTCTTCCCAGACTTCTTCCATTTAAGGATTATGGAGGCCGCTGTTCTCTAAGGAACCTTGAGTGCCGCAGAAATTCTTTTGTAACCTTGGCCAGATCTGTGTCTTGCCACAATTCTGTCTCTGAGCTCCGTGGGCAGTTCCTTAGACCTCATGTGTTCTGACATGTGAGCTGTGAGGTCTTATACAGACAGGTGTGTGCCTTTCCAAATCAAGTCCAATCAGTTTAATTAAACACAGCTGGACTTCAATGAAGGCGTAGAACAAGCTCAAGGTGGATCAGAAGGAAATGGACAGCATGTGAGTTAAATATGCATGTCAAAGCAAAGGGTGTGAATACTTATGACCATGTGATATTTCAGTTTTCTTGTTTTAATAAATTTGCAAAATATCTACATTTGTTTTTTTATTTCAAGATGGGGTGCAGAGGGTACATTAATAAGCAAAAAAATGAACTTTTTTGATCTTACCAAATGGCTGCAATGAAACAAAGAGAGAAAAATTTAAAGGAGTATGAATACTTTCCACGCCCACTGTATGTATAGTAGAAGGGCCAAAGATGTGGTCCTACACGGAAGGTATCTATCGCCGAGGTGGCTGGCCTCGTTGATATAAAAAATCTATTAGCATTGTGCCAGTGACAACTATTGTGGCTAAGCAGTTTTTCTACTAAGTCTGGGTCAAGTTTTTATGGAACGGCCAGAGAGCCTGGGTGGAAAAGGCAGCTCCATTACTCCAGCCTGGGAATTACCAGCCAGATAAAAGGCAACTGGTTCAGGACAGAAGTGGGTGTATTTCTGGATCTGCACCCAGAAGCTGTTACTGCCAGAGCTGAAATGCACAGCATTAATTACTGTGCATTTCTGCAAAAAATTTAAATGCACCAAAAAAACGCATCAAAAAATGCACCAAAAGCACACTGTGTGAAAGCACCCTACGCTGAGTGGGCCTGGAGACCTGCTATATCTAGTCAGTGCATTTTTGTTTCTTTTGCCTGAAGAAAGAGGCAGAGAGAATTTTTAAGACATTTTTATTACTTTCTGCAAAGTCAAAAGTTTACATAAACTAGGATTACTATGCCTTTAAACAATTTGGGACAGACCATATGATGATGTCATCTTTGGAAGCTTCTGATTGACTGGTTTATTGGCAACATCTGAGTTAAATTAGAGACACCACTGTGGATGTATTTTATTCCATACCAGAAACACACTGCTTCTGTGTGTAACATCATGGAAAAGTTTAAAGAATCAGCCGAGATATCAGGAAGAGAAATGTGGACTTCCCAGAAGTCTGGATCATCCTTGGGTGCAATTTCCAGATATCTGAAAGTGCCATTCTCTGTACAAACCATGGAAGTCCACCATCATACCGCTCAGGAAGGAGTTCTGTGTCTCAGAGATGAACAGTTTTGGTCGAATGTGCATACAACCAAGAACAAGAAAAACACTGAAAAGAGCGGTGGAATCTGGTAATTGTGTCTTATCCACAGAAAATGAGTACTGTATCAACATGGGCTGAAAGACCACTCTACCAGGAAGAAGCCATTACTTCAAAAGAAGCATATAAAAGCAAGATTAATGTTTGCAAATGCACACAGGAACATAGACCTACATTTTAAGAGACATGTCCTGTGGTCTGACTAAAATGTAACTGTTTGGCCATAATGACCATCATTACGTTTGGAGCAAAAAGGGAGAAGCTTGGAAGCCTAAGAACACCATCCCAACTGTGAACAACGGGGGTAGCAGCATCACGTTGTGGGGTTGTTTTGCTGCAGGAGGAACTGGAGAACTTCAAAAATAGATAGCATCAGCATCTCTGTGAATTCCCCTTCCGTCTGATCTGATCAATCCTCTTTTTCATTCACAGGTATGTATCCACTGACCTACAACTCTCATCTTGCAACCACTGTGTGTTCCTTTGATGTGTATCTTCACTATGTTATAATTTGTTATCATCACACTGTCACCTCCCCTACTCCTATCCCCTGCTGTGTGTATGGAGCCAGTGTATTTCACCTTATCATCTGCCTTCCTACTTTGCCTCACTTTGCTAATTAACTGAGTCGACCCCTCCCATCTGTTGTTCACGTCTGATTGTCTGATCTGGACCTCAGTCTGTATAAATCCATGCTTAGTGGTCGCTCGTGACATGGTAGCTCACTGTGGCCATTCTAAGTGTAGATGACTTAAACCCAGACTTGAACCAGGATTGAACAAGAATTGCAAGGTACCAGCTACTCTTACTCTTTTCAACTATTCGCTTGCTGACCTATCTAACACCATGCTTTTCCTTTCCTTTCCTCCATTATCTCAACCTCCATTTTCCTGACACTAATTGCCTATCCCCACACCCCTTTGCTGGGTTATGAGTTCTATATCTCTCCATGCATTCTTCCCTCCTATCTGACTGCTGCCACCAACCTCTTTCCCACTATTCGCACCAAACAGACCCAAGCAAAATACTATCTATCCTACTCCCATCTGCTCACCCTTCTCTCTGATGCTCCTGGATGCTGGGGACATATCTCCTAACCCAGGCCCTCCCCAGCACATTCCCACTATTGTCTCTAGCTTTCCTAACAGATTTACCCCTACAAACTCTGTTAACCCCTTAAACCTAAAACACATTCCCTTGATCCCTGCTTACTCTATCTCTCTCCATGGAGTTCTCTGGAACCCACGGTCTGTATGTAACAAACTCTCCTACATACATGACCTATTCATCTCACACAACTTACTCTTCCTTGGTCTAGCCGAAACCTGGCTGACACCCTCTGACACAGTTTCCCCGGCTGCTCTCTCCTTTGTTGGTCTCCAACTTTCCCATACCCTCCGCCCCGGGAACAAGCATGCAGCAGGTGTTGGCCTTCTCCTGTCTGACACCTGCTCCTTTGTTCCCATTCCACCTCTACCTTCCCTTACCCTCCCCTCCTTTGAGGTGCACTCTGTCCGCATTTACTCCCCCTCCAACCTGCAATGGGAGATTTTAACATCCAAATTGATGCACACCTCTCTGCTGCCAACAAACTCCTTTCACTCTGCTTTTCCCTTTGGCCTCTCACAGTGGACCTCTGGAGCCACCCACAAAGATGGACACACATTTGGACCTCATCTTCTCCCGCCTCTCCCCCCTTCTGACATCTCAAACTCCCCTCACCCCATATCTGACCACAACCTGCTTATCTTCCCCACCATCTCCACTCCACCTGCTCCTCCTGTCTCACATCTAGTACACCCCCACAGGAACCTACAAAACCTTAACCCTCGCACATTCTCTGACTCTTTTGCACCTCTTTCTACCATATCCTCACTTGACCACCCAGATGCAGCCACTACTTTCTACAACCACACAATCTCATCCACACTCACTCAGTCGCTCTCTCACAAAACAACAAAACCACAAAATCAACAGACAACCTTGGCACACAGACTCCACCAAACAGCTGAGGCGAGCTTCCAGAATCGCTTAACGCCACTGGAAGAAAACCCGCTCCACCGACGACTTCACCTCATACAAACAATCGCTAAACACATTTAAGTCTGCACTCACCACCGCCAAACAGGATTACTTCACCACTCTCATACCCTCTCTGTCTCACAACCCCAGACATTTATTCAACACCTTCAACTTCTCCCTTCGCCCCAGCACCTCTTCCACCATGTCTCCTATCAGCGGACGACTTCGCCACTCATTTCTTAAATAAGATCAACCTCATCAGAGAAAGCTTCACCCCACAGTCCCCACTGCCCACCTCAATAACTCTACCATCGCCACCACCCACTGTTACCCTGACACACTCCCCAGTGAACACTTCCACAACCTGCTTTCCCACTGTTAGTCCCGATAACCTTTGCTCTCTAGTGTCCAAATCCAACCTCACAAACATGCAACCTTGACCCACTGCCATCCTACCTCATCCCAGACCTCAGCAATGTTATCTTCCCAGCCCTCACCCACCTATTCAATCTATCATTAACCTCTGCCATCTTCCCTTCTTCATTTAAACATTTAAACCTCTCCTCCAACTCTCTCCTTGACCCACTCCAATCCAGCTTCTGACCCCACCACTCCACTGAAACTGCCCTAACCAGGGTCACCAATGACCTAGTAACTGCTAAAGCCTCACACTACTATTCTGTGCTCTCCTCTTAGACCTGTCCTCTGCCTTTGACACTGTCGACCACTCCATCCTGCTACAAATCCTCTCCTCCCTCGGCATCACGGACTAGGCCCTCTCTTGGATATCCTCATACCTCTCTGAACAGACATTCAGTGTCTCTCACTTGCACCACCTCCTCCTCTCGCCCGCTCTATGTTGGTGTCCCCCAGGGGTCAGTCCTGGGCTCAGTATTCTTCTCTATCTACACTCTTGGCCTGGGTCTGCTCATAGCCTCACACGAAATTTCAATACCCCCTTTATGCAGCTACACCCAGCTTTATATCTCGGTCCTGATATTTAACTCTCTTCTCTCCCAGATCCCAGACTGTCTATCGTCCATATCCTCCTTCTTCTCCTCCCGCCTCCTAAAACTAAATGTGGATAAAACCGAATTCATCATCTTTCCACTGTCCCACTTCATCCCTCCACCTGATGTCTCTATAACTGTTAATGGCTACACTCTCTCACCAGCTCCACAGGTCCACTGCTTTGGGAGAACCTTGGACTCCTCTCTATCCTTCAAATCACACATCCAAGCCCTCGCCTCTGCCTGCCGCCTCCACCTGAAAAATATTTCACGCATCCGCCCATTCCTCAACTTTGACACTACAAAAACGCTAGTCCACGCCCTTGTCATCTCTCATCTAGACTACTGTAACACCGTTCTCTGTGGCCTCCCATCCAGCACTCTCACTCCCCTTCAAACCATCCTCAACTCTGCTGCCCGTCTTATCCACCTCTCTCCCCGCTTCTCCTCTGCCTCTCCCCTCTGTCAATCCCTTCACTGGCTACCCATTGCCCAGCGAATTCACTTCAAGTTACTAACCATGACCTACAAGGCTCTCCACAACCTCTCTCTTCCATACATCTCTGCTCTAATCTCTAGATAATCTCCCTCATGCAATCTCCGCTCCTCACAGGACCTTCTCCTCTGCTCCCCTCTCATCAGCTCCTCACACAACTGTCTCTAAGACTTTTACTCATGCTTCACCCCCTTCTCTGGAACTCCTTAACCCAAAACATCAGACTCTCCCCAACTTTCACCAGTTTCAAAAGCAACCTGAAAACCCATCTCTTCAGGACTGCTTATAACCTACACTAACCCCACCACCAGTACACCGACCCACAAGCACGTCCGCCCCACACCATCTGTCTCTCCCCTCCTTTCTTGTAGATTGTAAGCCCTCGCGGGCAGCTTCCTCTTTCCTCTCTGTATCAGTTACTAGTCATTTTCGTCACCATTGTATTTGTTCATCATTTGTTATGTTTGTAACTCCCCTTGAATGTACAGCGCCCTGGAATTAATGGCGCTCTAAAATAATTAATAATAATAATGAGGAAAGAATATTATGTGGCAATACTGAAGCAACATCTCAAGACATCAGCCAGGAAGTTAACCCCTTAACGACCTTGGGCGTATCAGTACGTCCCAGGGCCACTAAGGGGCTTTGCAGGGGGATCGCTCCGCGCCCCCCCCGCACAGCCGCCGGGTGTTAGGGGAAAATCGCCGCTAACACCCGGCAGTAACAGCTCCGGCGATGGCTCCGCCCGCTGGCGTTGTTTTAAACCCATCAGGCGCCGCGGCAAAGATGGCCGCGGCGTCTAATTAACGCGATCGTTGCCGCGCACCGATCAGTGCGGTAAATCGGCATAAGCGCAGCTATGCTGCGCCGATCCGATCCCCGGGGCATTGTTGTGGGGGAGCCTTAGGGAAGGCTCCCGTCACTTACCCCCTGGGCCGGTTTGCCCATCTTCCGTCCGCAAACAGGAAGTGGGGAAACCCCATCTTTGTACACCCTAATGCATTCCCCTAGGGCAATGCATTGGGTTGTATTAACAATCGCGCCCCCTAGTGGTTCAAGTACCACAAGTGGCCTCAATGTTTACAGTAAAAAAAAATAAAAAATAAAGTTTTAAAGTACAAAAAAAAAAAAAAAAGTTTAAAAGTTCAAATCACCCCCCTTTCTCCATTTTACCAAATAAATCATTAAAATAATAAAAAAGTTACACATATTTGGTATCGCCAGCGTCCAAAAAAGTCCGATCTATAAAAAATATAACATCATTTATCCCGTACGCTGAACCCCGTAGAAGAAAAAAAATTCCAAACGCCAAAATTTTTTTTTTGGTCATTTTTAAATCACTCAAAAAATGGAATAAAAATGATCAAAAAGTCGCTGCATTCCAAACTGCTAGCAAATAAAAAGTACACTTCAGCCCGCAAAAAAAATGCCCCCTCATTGACTGTCCATAGGTGTTAGTAAAAAAAAGTTATTGGTCGCACAAAATGGCGCCATGGCGCAAATTCCAAAATAAAAAAATGTTTGGAATTTTTTTTATGGTACCAAAACCATAAACGGAAACCCTACATGTTTTGGTATTGCCGGATGCGTAATAACCTGAAGAATACAGAATAACATTATATTTTACCGAAGATTGAAAGCCGTAAAAGCAAAACCCCCCAAACAGGCGAAAAAAAATTTTTTTTTTACAATTTGTCCCACTTGGAATTTTTTGCGGTTTTTCCCAGTATAAATTTCTATAGTATAGTGAATAACACCATTAGAAAGTACATCTTGTCCCGCAACATAAAAGCCCTCATGTGTCTATGTAGGTGTAAAAATAAAGAAGTTATGGCTTTCAGAAGGCGAGGAGGGAAAAACGAACGTGTCACCAAAAAAAAACGCCTGGTCCTTAAGGGGTTAAAGCTTGGGTGGAAATGGGTCTTTCAAATGGACAATGACCCGAAGCATACTACAAAATTGGTTACAAAGTGGCTTAAGGATAACCAATGTCAATGTTTTGTAGTGGCCATCACAAACCCCTGATCTCAATCCTATTGAAAAGTTATGGGCAGGTGCAGCAAGATGCCCTACAAACATGGCTCAGTTTTCTCAGTTTTTATACCAGTTCTGTCAGGAGGAATGGGCCAAAATTCCTAACAACTATTGTGAGAAGCTTCTGGAAGGATATTCAAAACGTTTGACCCAAGTCATACAGTTTAAGGGCAATGCTACCAAATACTAATAAAATAATTAAAATGGCTTAAAAAAATCTCATTATTCTGCATTTGGCAAATATGAATCATTCTGGAAATCCTAATTGACCTAAAACATTTAGGGTCACATGTATGAAGGTTACTATGGTTACTATGGGCAAAAAATTGAGTTTCAGACCTAAACAGTTTTCACACATGTGGCCCATATATAAAAAAAAATAGCACACCACTCACATTTTGGAAAATATTGTGCACTGAAGATATCACAATTTCATAAAATGTAATGTAGTCAGTGTACAGCTTGTATAAAAGTATAAATTTGGTCTGCCCTTGAATAACTTAACAGACTGCCATCTATGTCTAAACCACTGGCAACAAAAGTGAGTACACTCCTTAGTTAAAATGGACAAACTGTGTCCAATTTCCCATTTTCTACCCCATGGTGTCATGTGACTCGTTATTGGTACAGGGTCTCAGGTGTGAATGGGAAGCAGATATGTTAATTTGGTGGTATCGCTCTCATACTCTCTCATACTGGTCATTGAAAGTTCAACATGGTACTTCATGGCAAAGAACTCTCTGAGGACCTAAAAAAAAGATTAGGATGGCCTAGGCTATTAGAAGATTTGCTGAAGACAGGCAGACTAAGGATATGGATTACTGTAGCTATGTCTTGTGGTCTGGTAAAACCAAGAGCAACTTATTTGGTTCATATGGTGTCAAGCATGTGTGGCAGAAACCAATAGAGGAGTAGAAAGATAAGTGTGACTTGGCCTACTGTCAAGCATGGTGGTGGGAGTGTCATGGTTTGGGGTTGCATGAGTGCTGCCGCCTGCGGGCAGCTGCAGTTCACTGAGGGAAGTATGAATATCAACATGTACTGTGACTGTACTGTACTGAAGCAGAGCCTGGTATCCTCCCTTATGCCTTGCTAATGAAAAAGATGGTAAAGGTCCTGGACTGGCCACGTATGTCCCCAAACCCCAAAAACCCTTTTGGGGCTTTCTGTGGGGCATCCTAAAAACGGAAGGTTTAAAGGGGGGCACCCACCAGCTCCGTCAGGGTTCAAAAACCGAGAATTTTTAAAGAGGACCCCATTGGCTGAAAACCGTGAAGTTTAAAAGGGGAACTCTAGGGCCCAAGAAAGTAAGGCGTGCTGGAAAATAATGGGGGGCCACAAAAAAAAAAATATTTGACACAGGCCCAATTTTTTTCCAAATTTCCCAACTTGGGGTTTGTACTCACTTTTTGTTCCCAGGGGTTTTAGACATTGATGGCTCGTGTTGAGTAAATTTGAAAAAACTTTGAAAACCTCAGGTTCACATTTTTTGATAAAAAAATTTTTTAAAGGGCTGCCCACGACTTTAAACTTTAAATCCCCAAAAACGGGCATTTCCTACACAAAACCTTTCCCTCTCAATAAAAGCTAATTCATGGCCCCCCGGCCCCCCTTTGGGAAAAAAAAAGCCGACCTCCATTAAAAAAAAAAAAAAAAGAAAAAAAAAAAAAGAAAAAAAAAAAAAAAAAACCCACAAAAAAAACACAAAAACAAAAAAAGCTGAAAAAAACTTTTTAAAAAAAAAAATAAAAAAAACCCGGGTTAGAGGGGGGCTTTCCGGTTCCCAAAAACCCCCAAAATTTTAAAAAAAAAAAAAAAAAAAAAAGGAGCCCCCCCCCCCCCCTTCCCTTCCCAAAATAGGTTAAAAATAAAAAAAATTGAACCCCCCAAAATTTTAAAAGGCCCCCCGTTTTAATTTTCCCCCCCTGAAATCAACAAAAACCTTTTTGGGGGCTGAAAAAACCCCCCCCTTTTGGGGAAAAAAAAAACCCTTGGGTTTTGCCCAAACCGGGGAAAACCCCCTTGCAAGTCGGGTTGTGTTTTTTTTTTTTTCCTCTGTAAAATTTGGGCGTTTGACCCATGAAAGGCCGGAATTGGCTCAAATTGAGGGGAAAAGGATAGGGGAAAGGACTGCCCTTTTTTGAGATCACGTTAAAAAGCCCTTGGGAAAGCTTAAAAAAACTTTTTGACCCAAAATTTGTAAAACCGAGAGCTCAAAGTTTTTCGTTAGATAGATAGCATAAATGCTTTTTTTTAGGGTTTTTCCAAAGTAGTGTATTTGCCATTTTTTGGAGTAGGGGCCCCGCTGGCCCCCGGCTGTGTGTGACATGTAAATTTAAATGTGGGGCCGAAAGCCCTCCTTTTGGCACCCGGGTTTCATACTTTTTTTTTAAAAAATGTTTTTTTGTGTGCAGAAACAAAAACGTTTAAAAACTTGGTGTAAAATTGTTTTAACCTAAGGGGAATGAAGGGGTGCTTCCATTTGGGGGGGGGGGGGGGGGGGGGGGGGGGGGTTTTCTGAAACCCCCCCCCCCCTTCTCACGGGCTGTCAAAAAAAAAGGTGCAGCTTGCAATTTTTTTCTGGTGTGTTTTCTTTTTTTTCTCCGAAAAAATGGGGGTTTGGGGTTTGCCCCATTAAAGGGGCCCCGTTTTTTGGGCTCTATGAGAGGTAAGGATAGTGTGGACCCCCGTTTTTTAAAGGATACCGTTGAAAGTTTTTGGCAGCTTAAACATCTTTGGGACAAAAAATGCAAAACCGAGAGTCTAAAAAGTTTTTTTCTTTAATATAGATAGCAAAAAATGCTTCTTTAGGGTTTTCCCAAACGAGTTGCATTGCCTTTTTTTGAAATAGTTTCCCGCTGGCGGGGTCTGTGTGGTACATGTAAATTACATGTGGGGCCGCAGCCCTGCCAGTGGCACCCAGGTTTGCATATTTTTTTTTCAAAATGTTTTTGTGTGCAAAAACATAAGTTATACTTGGTGTACATTGATTTAACCTATATGGGAAGGAAGGGTGCTTCCATTTGGGTTTCTGCACCCGCCCACTCTCACAGGCTGTCATAAGAAGTGCAATTGCAAGTCTGGTGTGTTTTCTTATTTTTTTCTCTCTGTATAATGGAGGTCGGTTTGACCCAGTGAGAGGCCGTGAATTGGCTCTATTGAGAGGTAAGGATAGTGTAGGACTGCCCGATTTTGAGATCACGTTGAAAGTCGTGGGCAGCTTAAACATCTTTTGATCAAAATATGTGAACCGAGAGTCTCAAAGTTTTTTCATGTATGATAGATAGCATAAATACTTCTTAAGGGATTTCCACGTAGTGAGTTATATTGAGGGCACACAAAATTTATCCTGTTATGCAAGCTGTACACTGACTACTTTACATTGTATCAAAGTGTCATATCTTTAGTTTTGTCCAATGAAAAGATACAATATAATATATATAGATATATAGATCGGTGATAGATAGATAGATAGATGATAGATAGATAGATAGATAGATAGATAGATAGATAGATAGAGCTGGAGAGAGGTGGAGACCTTGCGTTCTTCCCTCTACTCTCTGTGTGAGGATTCCCACAGATGCTCAATAGGGTTTTGATGCTTGGCCAGTCCAGCTGGCCACCAAACCATGACACTCCCACCACCATGCTTGACAGTAGGCAAGACACACTTGTCTTTGTACTCCTCACCTGTTTGCCGCCACACATGCCTGACACCATCTGAATCAATAATATCTTGGTCTCATCAGACCACAGGACATGGTTCCAGTAATCCATGTCCTTAGTCTGCTTGTCTTTAGCAAACTGTTTGAGGGCTTTCTTGTGCATCATCTTTAGAAGAGACTTCCTTCTGGGATGACAGCCATGCAGACCAATTTGATGCACGGTGTGGCATATGGTCTGAGCAATGACAGGCTAACACCAACCCCTTTAACCTCTGAAGCAATGCTGGCAACTCTCGTACATCTATTTTGAAAAGACAATCTCTGGATATGATGCTGAGCATGTGCACGAAACGTCTGTGATCGACCATGGCGAGTGGAACCTGTGTTGTTAAACCCCTGTATGGTCTAGTATGTGTTAGTTATGTCACCTAGTTCCAGTCCACATTTCATCAAATTGACCAACTTATATCTGCTGTGAAATGCCTCATAACTGAGGTACATATTTAATGGTAGTGTTCTTGTGCCTTTATATTGCTATTGCCATTCATTACTTGATCCTGACTATAGTCTTATTCCTGGCTGTGTTCTGGCATAGCCATTTGAACACAACACATAGTTATTTTGATGCTACTGGTCCTGACTCCTGGATGTTTCCTGAATATGGTTCTGTTCAGCCATATAGATACTATATGAAGTACTTTTAGTCCTACTTCTGGTCCTAACCCCTGGTTATATTTCCACTTTGTTTCTGTCTCAATACTTGGCTGTGACATTCTATCTACTGTCCTGGTGACATGCTTCAACTCTTTTCCTGACTGTAAATCAGCTTCAACACTGGTACTATCACCAACCTGTGGATATTCTAGGGTCCGCAACCAAAAGTAACAGAGTGCCAACAGTGAATTTGACACCTTTATGTGAAGTTAAGGGTGAAAACTGGGGGATTCTTTTGATTCAACACCACAGTACTGAACAGTTTGTGGGTGTCAGTCACCATTTCCAGTACACGAATGTAAAATTATAAATAAAGGGTACCAAGATCTGTCTAATAAAGAGACTGGATGCTTTTCTTGAAAGTAATAACATCTTAGGGTACTTAAAGAGGTTTAGCTATCTAAAACATTTATGCATGGTTACATCTACAGGATATTCCATAAATGCCAGAGAGGTATGGGATCTGGAAAGCAGGGTCCCAAGCACCATAGTGAAGAATGGAGTGATGACCATGCATGCACAACTCTCTCTGTTCTGCTCTGAGGAAGTTCTGAGTGCAGCCAAGTGAATGTGATTGGTTTCATAGTTTGTAAGACCGAAAAGACGAGACACCCATTCAGTTCAGCCTGTTGTGCTAAGGTGTGGATCCAGAGGAAGGCAAAAAAGCCCAATGAGGTAGAAGCCAATTGTCCTCATTCCTTCCCGACTCCAATCTGGCAATCGGAAAAATTCCTGGATCTATTACCCCTCTCCAGAATCCTAGACACTATAACTTGTTATATTATTACGCTCCAGAAATGTATCCAAACCCTTTTTGAACTCTGTTAGTGAATTCACCATGACAAGTTCCTCTGGCAGAGAGTTCCACAGTCTCACTGCTCTAACAGTAAAGAATCCCTTTCTATGTTTATGTAGAAACTTTCGTTCCTCAAGACGTAGAGGATACCCCTTGTTCTAGATACAGCCCTGGGCATAAATAAATCTTGGGAGAGATCTCTATATTGACCTTTGATGTATTTACATATATTTATTATGTCCCCCCCGAAGCCGTCTTTTCTCTAAACTAAATAACCCCAATCTTGCTAATCTTTCTGGGTATTGTAGTCCACCCAGTCCTTTTATTATTTTTGTTGCCCGCCTTTGTACCTGTTCTAGCTCTAACAATGTCTTTCCTGTGCACGGTGCCCAAAACTGTACACAATAAATTTCCCTGTTGGTCTAACCAGTGACTTGTATAATGGGGAAAAAAGTTCTCATCATGTGCCTCAAAGCCCC